>JAQOWM010000694.1:0-12825 GCA_029041755.1 Resseliella maxima | reverse complement strand
GAAAGTCTCTTGTTCGGATGACACAAATGCTTAATTTTCCCTATAGCCAGCTACTATTAGAGCATTTTTCATATCAACCACAATGTCACTTGACATTAATCAAACGGTTGACGCAGAATTTAGAGTGAAAGCAACAATGCAGATCAATTGCAAAGATTGACCAATTTATGCGTAAAACCATGGTTATGACGTATAACAATAAATTACTAGTAGCGCCAATTTTATCACAGTGGCGATTACTTTTTTGCTCGCAGTGCTACAAACCTTGAAAGATGCTTGCACGCAGTGCAACATTATATTCAATAGACGTGCTATTCCATTCAGCAACTGTGATAATAAAGAAAAATTTTTTTCTGTTAATATTTTATAACATCTTGGAACATAAAAAATAGTGAACAAATATTTTCAGTAATCAAACATTTAGTTTTTAGAAATAGAAAGCAATATGAATTGGGATAAATTGTCTTAAACCCAAAGTGCTGAAACAACATAATATTCCGATTCATATGTTTATCCAAAACTTACTAGAGGATTCGGAAAACAATGAAATTGGATGTCTGAAAGTGATTTCATCAACACCATTAAAAATAAAAAAAACTCAACAAAAATTTTATTTTAAAAAAGGCTGAGAAACAATCCGTAAAATGTGTATCATCAATTGACAATACTCCAGCAATATTCGAAATGTGTTATAAAAGTGTAGGCAAAATGAATGTGAACCAATTTCAAGAAGTTGCTAAAAAAATTGATACAAAACTACAACTGAAAGATATTGAGCAAAAGATTTGGCAAAATCTACATACGAGAGCAATATCAGAAGCAGGTAAAATATGTGAAAATGTGTATATTTCTTGACTAAGTTTTATAATTATTCGATTTTTGAATGCAATGACATTAAAGACTTTGTTGATTCGATTAAAACAGATTCAGATCCAATTTATGCAACAGAAGTGGAAGAAAGTTTATTGTATAATAATGAACCATGGAACATGAACAATTTTGATGAAAGATATTCAATCATAAACGTGAACTCACAATCTCATCGCATTCCTGGAATACAAAACGGTTTCGGCTATGTAGGAATGTGGGACACATGGTTCTGTGCGCACACAGAAGACAGTAATATTGCCTCTTTAAACATATTGTTGGACGGCGCTCTAAAGGTTTGGTATGTGTTGCCATATGAAGAAGGCAAGAAACTAGAACAATTATTCACGAATCTCCTGGGGCATAGATACAAGTGTAAAACAGTCATAAAACATAAATGTTTCATAATTGCTCCCTGGATATTGTTCAAACACGGTATCAAATTTACCAAACACATTCAATATCCTGGCGAAATTATGTTTTTATTATATGGTGCTTATCATTTCGGATATAACTGTGGCTTTAACGTTTGCGAATCAACCAATATCGCTTCTCCAAAATTTTTCGAGTTTCATTCAAAAGTTATATTATGTAAACGACCATGCAGGTACATTCATATTTTTATTTATATTGTGTATATTTATTTATATTTTGCAAATAATATATTTTTCATAGTTACGCCAAAATGACAAGCATTACACATCAGCGCATTGCAAAGTTGTTGGACTTGTATTCAAAAAAAAAGAAACAAAATGAAAAGAACTCCTTACTTAGTCAAAAAGCGAGAGAAAATCTAAAGCCGGTTTACAGATGGAACATACAGAGTGAAAAAAACAAAGTTTGTTTACAATAATTTGTGGTGATAATAATTATTGATATTAATGTAAGTTTGCTTTCTTCTAACTGCAGAATATTTGCAAATTATGTAATTCGACATTCAAGCGACCAAGTGGATTACATAAGCATGAACGAGATTATCATGCCAAAACTGTTATGAGATTCAGTTGTGCAGATTGTAATTTTATGTCTCCGGACAAAGACAAAGTAATTTCGCATCAACTATCAGTGCATACTGTATGCTGCGATGAGAAAATCAGAGAAGTTTGCATTAAAAATACAAAACAAAGTATGTGCACTTACTAACATGCACTGATATGTTTAGATTTTATTTATTATCCGTTTTATTTCTAAACCAAATCATTCATAATTTTTCACTTACTCCTTAGAGCAAAAAAAGCGATTGATGAATCGTTTAAAGCCACCCAAACGTATTTGTGTCCGTGAGTGTAAACCGTGCCCAATCTGTGGCAAAAATCTGATTGGAACATCAAGCATCAATCGCCATATAAAGAATATACATAAAAGTGATGAAGAAACGAAAACAAAAATTTCATCCATATCTGCCATAGGCCAACCAACTGAACGTGATCAGGCACAAAAATTATGCAAATGGAAAAATGTCCTTTTTCAGAAATTTCAATCGTCATTATAGCTCTAATATAGCCAATTATTTAACTATAATTGATGTGTAATTAATGACTTTATTCAATGTTTATTGTAAAAACATACCATATTGTTGACTTGTTGAAAACTTGAATTGTAATTTTCTAAGAATTTTCATACAAAAAATTGGATAAAAAGCAGATTCAAGTAAAAACTTCCTAATTAGTAATCATAATCACATGATTAAAATCAACGTGTCAATTCACACGTTCAATTTTGAAATCAGCCAACAGTTTTAAAATTTTAGTTTAAATTTTTTTCTAACTTTTAGTTATATTCGATGCGTAATTTAGGAATAGATAATTTCAATTGATATTGTAATTCTTGTAAATTCAATGCCAAATCACAAAACAGATTTATTTTAAACAAGATTTTTTTTCTCTAAATATATAACCGATTGAAAATTTACAAGAATTTTTGAATAAATACTTAAACAGTAGGTGTATTTATTATATTTTTTACAGATAAATCAATTGATACACAATGTATGCATAAAGAATTTTATGGAATGTGTGGCACATTGCCATTCTATTTATTACCATTTATTACTTCGCTATTATTGCGGATTGCTTAAACCATAAGATTGTTGACGGTTGTGTGGACCAGCGGATTTTGGAGACATTTTTTTCCATTTTGATGTGGTTTCTTCTTCCTTTTGCATCGTTTCAAGTATTTATTTCTAAAAAAATTGTGAGTTGCTAATTGAGTGAGTTGCTAGTGAGGTTTGGTAATCATATTTTTGTGCATATAGCACAAAATTAATTACTTACAAAATGGTCTTTTGGCACGGTTTGTTCAAATTTTGATGAAGTCGAAGCAAAAAATATTCAAATAAATAAATTGTGTTGTTATTTCAAAAAAATAATAATATTTATTCAGTATAGTTATTTGTTTATTTCCAAATAATGTGTTTGAAGGAATATGATTGAAATAATTGATGACAAAATATTAAAGAGAAAAAACATTTTTGCTAATAGTTATTCCGAATTGTATTTATAATAATATTTTTTTAAATACACAGTTTTCATGGGAAATAAATAACTAGAATATCAAGTTATTTATTTCCCATGAAAACTATGTATTTAAAAAAAAATTTAATTCAAATATAGTTTTATTATAATTTTGGGAATCTATGCCATAGCATATGTGCTATAGCTATTGTGATCAAAAAGAACTATTTGTAATTTTCGGCTTTTCTAGTCGTTTTTCTCTTCAGTTTGTTAGCTTCTGTTGACTTCAAATGCCAAGTTACGAAAAGAATCATAACGTTTTTTGTCTTTGCCAACTCTTTGTCTGAAAATAACTGTGAATATAATAACACAGAGTAATTAAACAACAAAAAATGGTTTGAATGATGAAAAAAATAAAAAAATGGTTCAAAATTCAATCATTCAAATACACCACGGTATTTTTTAATCAATTACCTTTTGCCAATTGTAATTTTTCACGACCAAGGAAACGTAATGACTTGTTCTTTGAACATTCTGCTATTTCTTCTTTATCGAACAAGGCTTTAAGTAAATAACGAATGAATTCACAATCAAAATCTGAACACATCTTTGGATAAGTCGAATTCATTTTTTTAAGCAAATTCACCAAACTTAGTTTAAATTTTACCACGCCATCGACATATAACCGATCACCTTTGTCCTAAATGAAAAGGATGAAAAAAAGAAAATTGAAAGAGCGAAAACGGTTACTTTTGGGGAACTTTGGTCTTACATTCGTGATGAAGTAGTATTTAGGGGCAAAAACATTATCAATTTCAAAATGTCGTGTATTGATGGGATTTTCGTACTTTTCGTCATCACTAATTGACGTGTCACTACTATCAGTGATAATTTCATCGCCCAATCGTATGGACATTTTTTTTACACATTCGCGTAAACTATTGTTTTCCTTTTTCATCCATAAAACTATAGCATCATTCGAAACAACATGAGCATTGACCTGATTTTAATGAAGAAAAAAAAAATAAAATTGGCTGTTTGTAACAAATCCACATGAAACTTAAGTGGAAAAAAAATATTTACATTCAAACCAGTTGTACGCGATGTCTCAATAACGGTTGCTTCACCATCGCTTGTTTCGCCATCAAGATTGGCAAGTCCTTGAGCAAAATCAGAAGTGTCTTCGGACATTTGTTGCGGCAACACAACCTGATTTTTATAAAGAAAAAAAAAAAAATAAAATTGGCTGTTTGTAACAAATCCACATGAAAATCATATGGAAAAAAGAAATTTACATTCAAACCAGTTGTATGCGATGCCTCAATAACGGTTGCTTCACCATCGCTTGTTTCGCCATCAAGATTGGCAAGTCCTTGAGCAAAATCAGAAGTGTCTTCGGACATTTGTTGCGGCAACACAACCTGATTTTTATAAAGAAAAAAAAAAAAAATAAAATTGGCTGTTTGTAACAAATCCACATGAAAATCATATGGAAAAAAGAAATTTACATTCAAACCAGTTGTATGCGATGCCTCAATAACGGTTGCTTCACCACCGCTTGTTTCGCCATCAAGATTGGCAAGTCCTTGAGCAAAATCAGAAGTGTCTTCGGACATTTGTTGCGGCAACACAACCTGATTTTTATAAAGAAAAAAAAAAAAAAATAAAATTGGCTGTTTGTAACAAATCCACATGAAAATCATATGGAAAAAAGAAATTTACATTCAAACCAGTTGTATGCGATGCCTCAATAACGATTGCTTCACCACCGCTTGTTTCGCCATCAAGATTGGCAAGTCCTTGAGCAAAATCAGAAGTGTCTTCGGACATTTGTTGCGGCAACACAACCTGATTTTTATAAAGAAAAAAATAAAAAATAAAATTGGCTGTTTGTAACAAATCCACATGAAAATCATATGGAAAAAAGAAATTTACATTCAAACCAGTTGTATGCGATGCCTCAATAACGATTGCTTCACCACCGCTTGTTTCGCCATCAAGATTGGCAAGTCCTTGAGCAAAATCAGAAGTGTCTTCGGACATTTGTTGCGGCAACACAACCTGATTTTTATAAAGAAAAAAAAAAAAAATAAAATTGGCTGTTTGTAACAAATCCACATGAAAATCATATGGAAAAAAGAAATTTACATTCAAACCAGTTGTATGCGATGCCTCAATAACGGTTGCTTCACCACCGCTTGTTTCGCCATCAAGATTGGCAAGTCCTTGAGCAAAATCAGAAGTGTCTTCGGACATTTGTTGCGGCAACACAACCTGATTTTTATAAAGAAAAAAAAAAAAATAAAATTGGCTGTTTGTAACAAATCCACATGAAAATCATATGGAAAAAAGAAATTTACATTCAAACCAGTTGTATGCGATGCCTCAATAACGATTGCTTCACCACCGCTTGTTTCGCCATCAAGATTGGCAAGTCCTTGAGCAAAATCAGAAGTGTCTTCGGACATTTGTTGCGGCAACACAACCTGATTTTTATAAAGAAAAAAAAAAAAATAAAATTGGCTGTTTGTAACAAATCCACATGAAAATCATATGGAAAAAAGAAATTTACATTCAAACCAGTTGTATGCGATGCCTCAATAACGGTTGCTTCACCACCGCTTGTTTCGCCATCAAGATTGGCAAGTCCTTGAGCAAAATCAGAAGTGTCTTCGGACATTTGTTGCGGCAACACAACCTGATTTTTATAAAGAAAAAAAAAAAAATAAAATTGGCTGTTTGTAACAAATCCACATGAAAATCATATGGAAAAAAGAAATTTACATTCAAACCAGTTGTATGCGATGCCTCAATAACGATTGCTTCACCACCGCTTGTTTCGCCATCAAGATTGGCAAGTCCTTGAGCAAAATCAGAAGTGTCTTCGGACATTTGTTGCGGCAACACAACCTGATTTTTATAAAGAAAAAAAAAAAATAAAATTGGCTGTTTGTAACAAATCCACATGAAAATCATATGGAAAAAAGAAATTTACATTCAAACCAGTTGTATGCGATGCCTCAATAACGATTGCTTCACCACCGCTTGTTTCGCCATCAAGATTGGCAAGTCCTTGAGCAAAATCAGAAGTGTCTTCGGACATTTGTTGCGGCAACACAACCTGATTTTTATAAAGAAAAAAAAAAATAAAATTGGCTGTTTGTAACAAATCCACATGAAAATCATATGGAAAAAAGAAATTTACATTCAAACCAGTTGTATGCGATGCCTCAATAACGGTTGCTTCACCACCGCTTGTTTCGCCATCAAGATTGGCAAGTCCTTGAGCAAAATCAGAAGTGTCTTCGGACATTTGTTGCGGCAACACAACCTGATTTTTATAAAGAAAAAAAAAAAATAAAATTGGCTGTTTGTAACAAATCCACATGAAAATCATATGGAAAAAAGAAATTTACATTCAAACCAGTTGTATGCGATGCCTCAATAACGGTTGCTTCACCACCGCTTGTTTCGCCATCAAGATTGGCAAGTCCTTGAGCAAAATCAGAAGTGTCTTCGGACATTTGTTGCGGCAACACAACCTGATTTTTATAAAGAAAAAAAAAAAATAAAATTGGCTGTTTGTAACAAATCCACATGAAAATCATATGGAAAAAAGAAATTTACATTCAAACCAGTTGTATGCGATGCCTCAATAACGGTTGCTTCACCACCGCTTTTTCGCCATCAAGATTGGCAAGTCCTTGAGCAAAATCAGAATGTCTTCGACATTTCTGCGCAACACAACCTGATTTTTATAAAGAAAAAAAAAATAAAATTGGCTGTTTGAACAAATCCACATGAAAATCATATGGAAAAAAGAAATTTACATTCAAACCAGTTGTATGCGATGCCTCAATAACGGTTGCTTCACCACCGCTTGTTTCGCCATCAAGATTGGCAAGTCCTTGAGCAAAATCAGAAGTGTCTTCGGACATTTGTTGCGGCAACACAACCTGATTTTTATAAAGAAAAAAAAAAAAATAAAATTGGCTGTTTGTAACAAATCCACATGAAAATCATATGGAAAAAAGAAATTTACATTCAAACCAGTGGTATGCGATGCCTCAATAACGGTTGCTTCACCATCGCTTGTTTCGCCATCAAGATTGGCAAGTCCTTGAGCAAAATCAGAAGTGTCTTCGGACATTTGTTGCGGCAACACAACCTGATTTTTATAAAGAAAAAAAAAAAAAATAAAATTGGCTGTTTGTAACAAATCCACATGAAAATCATATGGAAAAAAGAAATTTACATTCAAACCAGTTGTATGCGATGCCTCAATAACGATTGCTTCACCACCGCTTGTTTCGCCATCAAGATTGGCAAGTCCTTGAGCAAAATCAGAAGTGTCTTCGGACATTTGTTGCGGCAACACAATCTGATTTTTATAAAGAAAAAAAAAAAATAAAATTGGCTGTTTGTAACAAATCCACATGAAAATCATATGGAAATAAGAAATTTACATTCAAACCAGTGGTATGCGATGCCTCAATAACGGTTGCTTCACCATCGCTTGTTTCGCCATCAAGATTGGCAAGTCCTTGAGCAAAATCAGAAGTGTCTTCGGACATTTGTTGCGGCAACACAACCTGATTTTTATAAAGAAAAAAAAAAAATAAAATTGGCTGTTTGTAACAAATCCACATGAAAATCATATGGAAAAAAGAAATTTACATTCAAACCAGTTGTATGCGATGCCTCAATAACGGTTGCTTTACATCTGATATTATAATATTTTGGTAGCCATAAAACATTTGCCCGTACTGACCCTTTCTTGGCAACAAGTTTCGGTTGTACTTTAGCATTTTCTATATATTCAGTTGTATGCGATGCCTCAACAACCGTTGCTTCACCATCGCTTATTTCGTTATCAAGATTGGCAAGTCTTTGGCCAAAATCAGAATTTTCTTCGCACGTTTGCTGCGTCAACACAACCTGATTTTTATAAAGAAAAAAAAAAAAATAAAATTGGGTGTTTGTAACAAATCCACATGAAACTTAAGTGGAAAAAAAATATTTACATTCAAACCAGTTGTATGTGATGCCTCAACAACCGTTGCTTCACCATCGCTTGTTTCGCCATGAATATTGGCAAGTCCTTGAGTAAAATCAGAATTATCTTCGGACGTTTGTTCCATCGACACAACCTGATGTACCTTTTGTTTGACTCTAGGCTGCTTTTCGCCGTCTTCTTCTTCTGAATCAAAGATTTCAATTTGCATAACTGGTTCAATTGAGCTATGCTCAAATTTTTTTCCTGTATCGTAACTTAATACTGGAGCCACTGATCGCTTTCTTTTAATATAAGCATTTGCATCATCTTCGCTTTTAAATTTGGCGCAAATAAACGCCTCATAGCACAAATTCAATGTTTTGTCTATAAAGTGGCCCTGTTCAGCATTAAAATTGGCATCAACTAATTCATTTTCCGAAATAAAAATTATCGATGTTTGTCCGACGATTGGATTTTTAATCCATTTTTCTTTAATTGTTATATATTTTTTACACTTTAAAAAACACACAAAGAAATTCATTTTCAATAAAATATATACGATATTTTTTATCACTAAAAATAAATTGTAAAAAAAAGAAATTCGTTTGAATTGTTTGTTTGCTTGCTCGAGCACGTTTGAATAAACCAAATGTCACACTAAGAATGTTGCACTGCGTGCAAAAAGCAAAATATCTGTTTGTGGCACTGCGTGCAACACTTACTATTGTTTACCACTGCTTACTACGATTGATGTTGGCTTACATTGGCTTACATAAACGTATGCTTACGTATATTTGTGTTTGGTTTGTTGTCACTTGCAGACATTGGACATTCTTTTTTGTGTTTTTTCGAATTGAAAAAATTATTATGTCAGTTAGAAAACATACTAAGAGAAATTTTTTAAAGGAATTCCATTAAATACAACATATCTGAAAATGAGTGTTATAGTTTGTAAGATAGATGGTTGTGAGACCACGAGCTCAAATAAAGAAAGATCTCTTTTCAAGTGAGACAGTTTTGGAATCATTTAAATCATTATTAAAACTCGTTAAATAAATACTAATGAATATTTTTCTCTAAGGGTCGTTGGAGAGGATAGACAAAAGTGGTTGGCTGAAATTCAGGCTCACCAAACCCTGGATACGACGCATAAAGTTTTTATTTGTGATCTGCATTTTAATAAAGATGATTTAATGAAAAATGGTGACAATTTTCGACCAAAGAAAAATGTTTTACCTCAATTTAGGTACACACAAATTTACCCTTTTAATAATTTGACCAATTTAACTAAAGATGTAACTGTTCCCAATATTAGCTCCTCAAAAACTTTAATCCGAGAGAAACCTGATATGGTGACAATATCTCTGGAAGAATATCGGAAGTTGTTCAATGATATGATTGAATTGAATAAAGTTAACGAAAATGAGAAAAAACTACAAATGGTCATAAAAGAAAAAGATGACAAAATATTTCAATTGAGGATGCAACTAGAAAAAGCAAAGGAGGTCATTAATGAAAACTTAACACAAGTGAGATTTTTATATTGTGTATCAAAATAATTGTGTAGCAAATATTTTTTCCCTTTGAAGTGGTTTTATGATTGAACTAATGGTATGAATTTTCGCTATAGGAACAAAATGAAGTACTAAACACTTTGATACATGGATTACCCAATAATGAAATTAAATATCCGCCGGCAGTCAGAAAATTCTGTTTGAGAATGATGTTTCATTCAAGAGCGGCATATAATGAACTTCGAAATTATTTCAATAATCATTTACCGGCTAAACGAACAATACAAAGATGGTTACGATGCATAGATGATTCCCCTGGAATAACTCAACTGTCTTTGGATGCAATTTCAGAAAAAGTGCGCAAATATAAAGAGGAAAACCAACATTTGCACTTGTGCTTAATTCATGATGAAATGTCAATAAGAAAGCATATATCCTGGAACAAGGAGAAACATTTTTTTGATGGTTTTACCACAACGACCAGCCAAAATGCAAACAATGAAAACAAGACAACTCCGGTTGCCAAAGATGCTCTAGTTTATATGGTAGTAGGATCAGACTTTAGACTTTCTGTGGCTTACTTTCTGCTAAGTGGACTTCAAGCTGTTGATAGAGCTGCTTTAAGTATTGAAGTAATCAGAAGCATTGAATCTACTGGTGCTATTGTGACAACATTCACTGGTGATGCTCTGCGGGCCAACATTACTTCATTTGAAATGCTTGGTTGCGATTTTACGGCGAACAAGCCTTTTTTCTCAAGTCCGAGTCATCAGAAAAGACATATTTATATCATTTTTGATCCCCCCCATATGATTAAACTGATTCGTAAAGATTTTGCAACACACAAACTTTTTTACAAAAATGAGCCCTTGAGATGGGATTTATTAGAGAAATTGGCTGCAAAACAAGATTCAGAAAATTTCGGATTAGGAAATAAATTGTCACTTCGTCGTCATATTAATTGGAAGCTATCACCAATGACTGTTAAATACGCAACAGAAACAATAAGCAGCAGTGTTGCAGATGTTTTAGAGCAACTCTGCGAAGATGGTTATGAAGACTTTTTGGGTTCAGAAGGCACAGTGAAGTTACTTCGAGACGTTAATAATGTATTTGACATATTGAACTATGGAGAAGGAAAAAAAACAAACGATCATTTCAAAAAACCTATATGTGAATCGAATATGCCAGCATTTGTTGATTTATTTAACCAATATAAAGAGTTGGTCAATGAAATGTCAGTTCAAATCGGAAATAATGTAAAACCGTTAAAATGCTATTTTAAAGGAAAATCAAAATTCGTCGGATTTTTCGGTTTTTTACAAAATATAAATAGTGTCGTTGGAATTTACAACGATTTGATAAAAAATGGTCCTCTTGATAAATTTTATTGTTTCCAGTTCAGTCAGGATAATTTGGAGACGTTTTTCTCTTTGATTAGAGCCAGTCTTGGAGCTAATAATAATCCAAATGTGGAGCAATTTAAAGCTGCTTATAAAAAACTGTTGCTATGCATGCCGCACATGTCATCGCTGCACACAAACTGTGATTACTTTGAAGTTTCTAACATACTCACTACCTCTTCAGCTCAAATACAAAGCACGCCACTACATTCTAAAATGATTATTGCTAAGGAACTTGATATAGATATTGATTATAACACCCTAATCTCAAGCAAAATGGATCCATATGAAAAGCATATGTGTGCTTTTTTAGCATCATCGGCTGAAGCTAAAGTCACACATAAAATAAATGCCCAGTCGTTATCTTCCTGCATAGACTGTTTGTCTGTATTTGATGAAAATATCAAAATATATGATAAGTTTATTGAGAAGAAGAACTTATCTGGATATTCTATCGCTCAGCCGTGTTCGAGCACATATGATATAATAGTAGCTTGTCATTCTATTATCAACACTCTTGGTACTGATATGCACGTAGATTACAACGATATAATCAAAACAATATTTATCAATTTAGATATTGAAGTGTTATATGATTCTTCTCATTTCATTTCTCATTCCCATAATGCATCAAATTCATATTTAACACACAAAGAAGATTTTGTATTTAATATAATAGAAGAATTTTTGAAGATGAAATCAATCAATATTGGCAAACGTATCACCGATGAAGAGTGGATTGAAGATGTCGAACGTAGAAGAAGAAGAAGAATTAGAATTTTGAATGGTAGATGAATATTTGCTTTTCATTTTGCACACAAAATAACTGAAAAAATACAACTTTGTTTTGTTTTGTTTTGTTTTATTTTAAATAAAATCAATCATATAATTTTCACATATATTTGAATGATGATTTTTTATTTTGATGAAAAAATAAATTCTACACTATTTTCTTACTATATTGTGAAGCGGTCTAATTCTTGAAAGCATTGTAATAAACAGTCGTAAACAAAGCAAAGCACATGAATCGATTTTGACTTCTGCGCATTAAGAAAATTGATATTGTAGATGGAAATGAAAAAAAAACGTATTCATACTATGTATTACATATGTATACTATAGTATGTAATGCAACAAATGATGACAAAAGATCAATAACACTACAATAACAGTACGGATTTTTAATTTGGTCTTAAAAATGTATTTGCATATATATTATTTGGAATTATGATATTAAATTATTTCAGTCATAAATGAACTATTTTATTTAATATATTCTCATTTCTTATTTCATATGATTTACAAAAATTCAAGTCAAGTTGTTTCGGGAACAATGCAAATAGAGTATTCAGAAAATTGAAAAAAAAAATTACATTTTGTGAATTTTTTCGAAATTTAATAATGCTTGATGTGCAATTTCAACATCTTGTTCACAAAATCCATTATAAAGATTATAGGCACCTTCTGTGCACGATAACTGGCCATCGCTTAAATTGAACCCACACGAAACAGTTGAATTCGCTGCTTCAATTGAACCCACCTCAGCATCAACAGCAACTTTATTATCGTTTATCGGCTTCTTTTGACCAAAA
>JAQOWM010000499.1:0-16242 GCA_029041755.1 Resseliella maxima | reverse complement strand
TTAAGGGGATGCTCAAAATTTTTCCTTTTTAATACACTTTTATTTTCATATAATCATATAATACTAATATAAACAAACGAAAAATAACCATTTTCATGTAAGTTGTACTCTTCTATTTTTTTCGGTGAATTTCTTGATAATTAAGTTTTGGTCTAACATATTGAGTTTTTTCTTTTCAAATGCCATAAATGTGAGGTTGCATAGACGCGTATCTGTCATGGCCATTCGACGTATGGTGTCAATACGCGCCAGTGCTGAAAATGAAGCTTCGGCTACCGCAGTGCTGCTTCCGAATGTTTCAGCGGCCTCCAGTAGTTTATATGTTTGTCCAACGGCTTCTCTTACTGGGAAGAGGTTCTTCAATGCAGAATTTTCTCTCTTATTTTCTTCTTTTGACAAGAAATTTCTTACAACCGTTAATTCTGCTGCTGATGGTACGCTTAAATTGATTTGAGTTAATGGCTCTAGAGATTTCGGATTGAAGTCATCACTGGCAATTTTATTGACTTCAGTTATAGCCATCAAAATATCATTATTTTCTTCAAAGCGACGATCCATTTCGTTCAACACACGATCAATTATTTCAAAATATTGGGACTTTAACAATAGTGTTTCTTTTTCGGTTTCAGTTTGCGCTTCTACTTCTATATGTCGCTCGCCCAGTGTCTCCATAATGACAGAGTCGGCAAATCTGATATTGCGTGTACGAGATCTTTTTGGTCTTCCACCAATTTCTTCACTTTCAGTATCGTATAATTCTTCAGTAAGGTCCAAAAATCGATTAAAAGATTCATCCGTTCTTAATGCACGCACACTGTGAATAACAGCTTCAATTATTGGTTTAGCTTGAGGGAACCCCACTTCACGGCTTTGCAGCATTTTATTTGCAGGTTCTATTAAACTGAGTAATTCGCACAAAAATTGCAACATAAACAAAAATTTCTTTTTTGTGATCGCAGTTGCAAGTCCCGAAGCCAATGCAATATCATCTGCATCTAAGTTATAAACATTTTCGTTTGTTATTTTCGATAATGCGTCAAGTAATTGGCTGTGATTTTTTACAATTGTTTGAATAGATTTGAGATGCCCAGACCAGCGTGTATCGATTAGCCTTGGAATGTTTGTTCCTTCATATGCTTTACGAACTTTGAATCGATTAAAAAAATTGTGGATGAGTCTAACTTCATCAAAAAATAGCCGGCAAGAATTAATTTCTGAAACAACATCTATTACCACAAGGTGCAGACGGTGATTGAAACAGTGTATGTAAGGTATAATTCTGCCGAAGAATTCTCGTAATAATGTTTGTACTCCACCATGTTTGCCACTCATAACAAATGCTCCGTCATAACACTGGCAAATAATTTTAGCAAGAGCAATGGCATATTTGGTAATTTGATCAATTATCAAGTTTGAAATACCTTTCGCTGTTATGTCATCAGCTTTCACGAAAGCTAGAAGAGATTCAACTGGTTTCCTATCCTTCAAATATCGGAACGCAATCGATATAATTTCTCGACCGTTTTTGTCTCTGGTTCCATCAGCCATCAATGTGGAATATGTGGATTCATTTATTTCGGAAACAATTTTTTCACGTAAAGCATCGGCTGTAATTTGAATTATCTCGTTTTGAATGTCTGGACAAGTGTAAGTTGCATTTGATGGCATTGCTTCTTGACAACTGCGTAAGTATTCGTCCTTCCCTAAGAGGAACTTGAACAAATTGTTGAATAAACCGGACTCATAGTTTTCCTCGTCGTTCCAGTTTCCACGAAATGGTAATTCGTGTTCGGCCAAAAAAATTATTGTCGATACAATGGCTTTGAAGTAATACTGGCGTTTTTCTAGAACGGTTTCATTTAAAAGAAATGAGACTTGTTGATTTTTGTTTGACCTCGATGATTTTTCCTTCCATGAAAGCATGCTGTTTACGTGAGTTGAACAAGATTCATGTTTTTTAAAGCCTTTCCCGGCGCTTAGAGCGGTTTTCCATTTGTCATAACCTGTAGTTACAAACACGTCCGATGTGCTTCCAAGTGCAAATTGTCGACATGCATAGCAAAATGCAGCATCTTTCTCTTTGGAATATTCCAGCCATGAAAATTTCGATAACCAACTATTTTGGAAAGATCGCCCATCCGAATTTTTTTTGAATGTGTAGTTTCGAAAATCTTGATTTTTCTTGTCATCACCTTTGCATGAAATATCTTTCGGTTCGTTTGAATTATCAGTTGCATCAACTTCCAATGTAGGTTCATTCGTTGGCTCATTTGATGAATTTGGAACACTACCACTCGATTCGGCCAAAGGTGTTTCTTCAGTTAACTGTGATTTCCTTGTAAACCATTGATCTATTGTCGCCTATTTAAAGATAAAATTTGAACAAAAAACTACACACATTTGACTTTCAAAATAAAATTTTATATTTACTTTTTTAATGTTTCCACTTGCACCAGCTAAATTTTTGGACATTTTTGATACTTGCTTATTCCAATATGGTCAAGATTGAAATGAATCAATTCAGCTGATCAGAATGACGAAGTGTGAATAATTTGAAATATAAAAATCCAACTCAGCGATGAGAAAATGAAATTGAAAATACGAAATTGCACATATGCATTACCCAAGTGACACTGATGTTTCTATCTCCAATATTTTAAACATTGAATTCGCCTCATGACATCGTTGAAATATATGTTATTTGGGTTTTCATTTCGATACATCGAGCATTTTTATGACTATTCACTATAAACATCTTTGATATTAAACTCGAACGCGTTTGCAGTTGAATCATATTTGTTTTGGCTACAGACATTTTGCCGATCATTCACAAATTTGAATAGTATTCGACAATCGAATGGATAAGTACATTGACCAATTTCAGAGCATGATCAGATATGTCTTATTGTTGTATTGTTGGAAATTGAATATGCATTTTCAATCGACTGTCAATCGATATATTTATGAATTCATTTTTGCTGATATTCTCAATCATAAACAAAAACCGAACGAAATCTCATTTGTCTTCGTTGCAAAAATCGAAACAGCAGAAAGAAGCAACTGTAAACATTTTCGTCATTGCCAATTTATCTTTGATTACTCAAAGAAGTGGACTCAAAGCAACCTTCTGTATTTTGACAATCTTAACAATAATCACATACAATCGAATTCTCAAAGCAGTAAGAGCGATGAAGAGCATAAGAAATCTAATTTTAAACGTGCAAATTCAGAAAAATAGTGACAAAAGTGAAAAAGTACCTATCATCCAACACATGAATAAGGAAGTCTTCAGTCAAACAAAAAATAAACCAAACAGTGATTCAATCAAAACTTCTCGAATCCCATACCAAAGGCTATAAATTTCAAAAATATCGCTTTTAAATCAGTAAATTCTTCTGAACGTTCTATCTCTACTCAATCACTGCGATCGCTACTGCTTTCGAGTTCATTTTATTCGTATGTCTTGAAGCCGTTTATGATTTTTTAAGTGTCTTAATTTTATCATAAAATAAAAGAAAAATAAGAGACTAAAATATGAAGATCGCCCTCATCTTTGTGTCATTGTCGGCGCTAGCGCTGGGTTTTGATTTTACCGAAAAAACCGAAGAAACCGGAATTACATTCATAAAAATTGCCGAAGCACGCGCATCGTATGATTCGTTTACCTTGTTATACTATTTCGAAATCAAAAATTTCCTTAAAATGACCGAAAAGGTAAGGCTCAATTAAGTTTTTATAACGATTCAAAGAACAGAAAACTTGTCCT
This sequence comes from Resseliella maxima, assembly GCA_029041755.1. Lineage (NCBI taxonomy): Eukaryota > Metazoa > Arthropoda > Insecta > Diptera > Cecidomyiidae > Resseliella > Resseliella maxima. The sequence goes on along the minus strand of JAQOWM010000499.1, from coordinate 12,476 downwards.
GGAAAATTCATGAAAATAATGCTTGTGATTCGTAATATCGGCAAAATTCCAAACCAATTTTTGTTCGATTGGTTTTTTGTTTTCAATGACCAATTCAATTTAGTGCATTTTATGTGTGTTTATAAATAAATAGTGAAGATAAGTCAGCATGAAATTTTCGAAGTTACTTTATCCGCTCTTTCGATTTTGTAATCTAAACAAATCTCATGCAATTGTTGTCATTTATGATAGAGAATATCAGTAAAATTATAAATGTGTCAAGGTCGATTGATACATACGATATGAATACATTCAGAAGTTTTTTCATAATTTTCATTCGAAAGTTTTTTGCTTGGTAATGAGTTACGTCATAGTAGATTCAAGTCAACTGTATTATTCTGATGATTTTTCAAATTCCTACTTCATCAAAATACTGCATCTAGAAAATATTTCAATAAACCAAATTATACTTTAGCTCATTAGAATAATTTTTCACAAGGTTAATGACTGCATGACTGGACTTGAGAACTTATGCAAGTACATGAAACCGTCGAATTGCGAATTGGTTATCCAGAATTTAAGACATCACTTGTATTTCATGCAATCAGACGAAACAGACATAAACACCTATCGGATTTATCAGCGTGCCAAACGCGGATTGTTTAATTTCGGCGGCAAAGTGATGAATTGGTTGTATGGTCTTATGGACGATGACATGGCGAAGGAATACGCACAAAAAATTAACGAACTGGGAAACATTACTACACGCGAACACGAAATCCAGACTGAACAGTTGTTGATCATTAAAGAAACGCTGAAAGTAAACAATGGCTCTTTCAGTCTACTTAATAAACAATTGAATGAAACCATGATAAAATTGAAAGACATACAAAAGTATTCGGTGAAAAATATCAAGCAATTACAAATAGATGAACGATTCCTTGAAATAACCAATGTCGCGCAATTGATTATAATGGAACACGAACGATTATCGTCACAAATTTTGAAAAGCCTAGAGAATACAATTTCTGGAAAAATTTCCCAACTCATCCCTGTACAAACGTTGACTCAAGATATTGGAAAATTGACTCAAATAATCAACATCAACCAAAAAATGCCAATCGATATAACAGAAGAAGATATTCTTCATATTTTTAAATTTTCCACTACAAAAGCCGCATTATTGGATACAATTTTGATGATTGAAATGACAATTCCGGTTGTCGAACGAACAGAATATTCTTTGCACGAATCGATTCCAATACCGATTAAAATTCGAGAACAAACACGTATAATTTCGGCTCAACCACGATATTTCTTAATTAGTAATGATTTGCGGGAATATATTGAAATTGACGACAAAGAGTATTCTGAAGCACGAACTAACCGAAAAGGTGAATTGATTTTTAGTCCGGCACAAAACGCGCACCTCACTCATGAAAATTCATGTGAAATGAGCATTTTTATGAGTCCAATAAAAAATTTGATTGGAAAGGTATGCAAGACAAATGTGATCCCATCTGCAGTGTATTTTATTGCAATCGAACAAAATTCATTGTATTATATTCACGTGGAAAAAACTGTTCACATATTGGAACGCTGCAACGGAAAAGCATCAACCTTTCATACACTCACCAATAACGGATATCTAAAACTCAATCCGAAATGTCGAATCAATACTGATAAAATTAGTATAAGACCTCACCTTAACAAAAGAATTGAATCACCTGAAATAGTTGAATTGTCGGAAGCAACTAATAATTTGACATTGGAATCTCTTTCCGAAATAATTGGAGAAGTGCCAGCTCCAATTGACCTCAAAAGTGATGACAATTTTTTGATACAAAATCATAATGATGACTATAGAAAATTGATTGCCAAAACAGAAAAATTGATTACAGACAACACAAACGAGGTCAAATTTGAACAATTGGATTACAACAATATCAAGACAGTAGTTATTTCTTCTGGTTGCGCAATATCTTTCACACTCATTTTTGTCATAATTATAATTATTATAATATACAAAAAATTCTTTCACTCTTCAACATGGATTCAACTGGCGAAAAAGTTGCAAAAAAATACAGTACAGATGTGCCAAACCCGATATGTTAATACATTTGTATTAAAATGATATTTTATTAGGATGCTATTAACTATTAAGATCAATCATAATACGAGTATTAAGATGAGTATTAACTATTAACATCGATGTTAATACTCATATTAAGATAACTATTAAGTATTAATATGCTGGAGTTAATAGACGCCATTTTCAATTTTGAACAGATTGTATACAGATTTAAATTTTCGATTTGAAAAACATGGTGCCATATCAGGATTTGGCCTGAATTCAAGAACTTCCTTTATGGAACATCATGTAAACGATTTATATATGGAATTTCATACAGGAAGTTCTGGAATTCAGGTCAAATCCTGAGAATCCATGGATCAGCCTGGGCAAGTGATACCTCTATCGATAGGTCTAAAATATTTAGTCCCCATAACAAAGGGCAAAAATTCACTTATTTTTCTGATTTTCCGATCGGAAAAGCGTGAAAAATCGATCAAAAAGTTTTTCCTTCTTTGAAATGCAGTTTTTATTTGATATGCCACAATTGTTTTTTCCTATATACGATCTGTAAAAAATTGCAAATGGCGTCTATTAACTTCAACAAATTAATACTTAATAGTTATCTTAATATGAGTATTAACATCGATGTTAATAGTTAATACTCATCTTAATACTCGTATTATGATGAGAATTAATAGTTAATATAGCATTCGTCAGTAGTAAGTATTAATTTATTTTAATACTTCGGTATTAATGGGACATCTGTAAAATACAGACAATATTCCCAAATTATTCATCAATGAGTCAGCCTAATTGAAAACATATATGCGAATTTCGAATTCAAGGCTTACTCGATTATTTTCATTTTCTTATACTAATATTATGATTACAAAAATCATCCATCAATAAGTTTTGTGTTTGTTTATAAATAAAGAACGATAATTCTTTCGCTTTGCAATTTGATTGATAAAGTGAGAAAGCTGATAATGGCTGATAAATGAACTGAGAAATTATCACAAACTATTTGATTTCAGAAATATTGGCCTAATTTTTTGTTTGCAGCTGTGGAGATTTAGGTAAGAATCATACAATTTTTCATGCGCGCTAGGCAAATCTTTGGGGGGCGCTGGACAAAGTCTTGGGGGCGCTCCGCGCCCCCAAGCACCCAACTGGCTACGGCCCTGAGATAACTTTAACTGTCTGACCATCATATCTAAGCGATTTTGAGAATATTCGATATGATTACACGCTGTTGAAACATTTGATGGTTGGTACAATGAATAAGACGATTCAGGAACTGTTTCATATGTTGGTGGCACATATTGTTCTGTTGGGCTTGGTTTCTTAGGAATTGGAACATTTTCGGAATGTGGTAATGGTGTTTGTGCACTTTGAACACTTTTATACACATGAATGCTTGCCTTATGACGGTTCATTCCTATTACATGATTTGCACACGCATAGCAATTTTCAGCATCGTGATTTCCAGGATCAGTCCATATCATAGGAATGTCAAATGGCATTGACTCGACGTTACCTTTGGACCATTTTTGTAATAATACAATACACGATGTACAAGCTATGCTTGGAGCTCAATTCACTTTTTTGGTTACAGGTATATTGAAATATTGTTCATATAGTTCACAAATATCATCATTTATATGTCTACGACTTGGCGAAATAGTGAATTTTCCACAAATATAACAATACTGATTGAATTTTGTTAAGCACTCACTCATTTTTTCAATAATACTTTTGATGGAGATCGAAAATCATAAACAATCAATTTTATTCGGCTTGTAAACAATGTGAAATGTTCATGCGCAATTATATGTCAAATTAAATAGATGTCAAAAATCAAATCTTAAAGTCATTGAAATTACATTATAATGCCATCTAGTGATAGTTTGACAAATATAGGTTTTTATTTCGCATATTAGAAATTGAATTTATTTATTTATTTATTTATTTGAACTTTAATCACAATTTTGCACATTTTCTTAAAAGACGTTTATCAAACCGGTGAAACTTATTGTAAATGAATGAAATTTGTGATTTTAAGCGTTAATTCAGTGATGTAAAAATGAATGAATTGAAATATCATGATTACTTTGAGAGAAAAAAGGGAAAATGTGAAAAGGTAATGTCTTGGGTAATGTAGTTTTAAACGAAAAATCATATTTTTTTTGTGTAAATGGCATGATTCATTATTTAATTGTTGTTTATTTGGCAATTTTCAACCATATGAACAGTTTTTAGTGAGAATAAAACCACTTTTTTGAACAAAAAATGGTATGAATGTCCATTTTTTCACGTTTTTGCAATTTTTTGTACGGAAGGTATGTCGGAAAGTTATTTTTTTTAATTTTTGACCACGGATTCGATTTTCTCATCCCAAAAAACCCCCCTATACGAATTTTCAAAGTAATGAGTTCGAAAAATAAAATAGTTGAAATTGACCGAAAATGTGACTTCAAATGGAAACTTCCGAAAAATTTTTTGTATGGAGCGATGAGCCAACCTAGAAAAACGGTGGTAACCACTGAATTCCTGAGGCCCGAAATAGGTAAGATTGGTAGGTCTCCCCGTTGTTACAAATTTCGACTATCACAGTGTAATTATTATAATCATCTATTGTTTAGTAATTAATCGGCACAATTCTTGGAATAGAGAATGCTGGTTACAAATTCTTTTGCTTTTTTTTATTTATGAGATTGATGAAAATAATGCAATCGAATACATGCAAATTATGTTCTCTTAATCAAAATTCATTGTTGTTGATCAAAATGAAAACGAATCTAATAATTTAAAACAAGAAGTTCGAAATGAAGAAAGTAAGTCTATATTGTCGTGATCTTGAGCTGTTTTTATTGTTTTTCAATTTTTGATTGATAAATTTTCATACATTTTGTAATCATAATTATTAATTATGATGCAAAATGAATGTTTTGTTTCACTTTTCAGTTTCCAATTTTTCATTTTCAGCCCATATTTCAAAACAAAATTTTTTTCTTAGACTGGACAGAATGGACTTTTCAAAAGTGAAGACCTTTTTTTGCTTTTAAAAAAAATCGAATCCGGTTGTTCTAAAAAAATGAAATTTTCAGGCCTGCTTCATACAATTTGTAATGTCGATTTCATTCGAATTTTGGGGAGCACAAATTCGAATCTGGATATATTTGAGAAGCACAAATTGAGCACAAAAACATTATGTAAAGATTTTGGCCTCATAGAGCTTGGTGAAAAAAGGCCTTTTGCGATTGGAAGCATTTTTTGGACCTTTGTGTATTCGTGTTTATTGATGTTCATGCTATACATTTTCTTAGAGCACAAAAATAATATATTAATATTTTCAACAAATTTATATTGAATTTCAAAATTCTTAATAGGCTTTTTGCTCAAAAATCCCCAAAATCGGCCAAAATTACACTTTGCTGTAAAATTCTAACCGTTGGAGCACAAATTCTAATTATGGGTGCACAAAAAAGCACAAATTTAGCAGAAAATATCTATGTATTCAGTAATAAAATCGCAACACTTTGTCGGGCTGGCTAGGAGGAGCCAAGTTGGATCATGAAATCGAGTCAAGCAAATACATTTGTGTGAATTTGTATTTAATTTTTTTTGAAATAGTATGTAAAATCTATCTATCTTCTATATAAATAATCTATATAAATAAAAGGCAATTTTCGTTTGTGTGTCTCGAGTTGGTGTCCGAACCGTTCAACCAATCTCTGATGTCAGGACATCTTTGGATAGCTTTTGATCTCTAGATGGTTTTGGGACACTTTTGAGACATATCTTGAGACATATTGTGGGACATTTTTGGACATTTGCCCCAAATGGTGGCAAAATAAAAAATTGTACATTTGTGACAGTTTTGGGACATTTATGCCAAATTTCTTCAAAGTTAAAAATTTCACTTCTGAGATAGTTTTCACTGTTAGAACAATTTCGGGACATATATTTAGGACATATTTAAACAATTGTCCCAAATGTTGGCAAATTTAAAAAAACATCTCAGTCGTGGTAATCCAAGTTTACTACAATTATAAAACAAAAATATCGAAAAAACAAAAAATGCCGTATAAAAGATTCAAATCGATTGGTATTCATTGGAAAAAAAATACTGTTAAAAACGTTGAATACAAAATTTTTTTGACCACCAAAGGATTGAAAATTAAAAAAGTATATAAAGAAAGAAAACATTTTAATCGGGAACAAAAAACATTCTTCATATTTTATAAAAAAACGAATAAAAAACAAAATTGGAAAGTGAATACAAACTCAAATAGGACAAACAATAAACACAAACATAACATAATGCAAAACAAGGAAAGTGATATGTTGATCATAAAAATGAATCGATTATCTTTAAAACGAAGCAATTGCAAAGAACTTAAGAGTGAAGAAATAAAAAACAACGAATAATGTAATTTAAAATGAATTTCTTGGAACCAATCTGCATAAATCGGACTTATTGCAACAAACATAGAAATAAAATCATTATCACAACAAAATATAACCCAACCAAAAAAGAATCAATATACCATATTCAATTATTAAAGCACACAAGGAAATGTACGTCAAATTTCAAACTGCGATTGTTCAAAACAAAAAACTAATTATAACATATTACGTCATTTGAATTCACAAACAATTTTTCATTTTGCCTGATGTTAAAGACAAAAAGTTTGATTATAAATTTAAGTTAAATCAAATATTCAAATATTAAAACTATGGCATCACAATCATTCACGGACCATGTAATCAGTAACCAAGAATTTTGGAAAGAATTCGATAAACAACTGGAGAGCAACATTATATTGGAACAACGGATTGAAAAAGAGGAAAAAAACCAGCAAGTAAAACAATCTAAACTCATCATGGAAAAACAAATCAATGACGCCTATGAAGCATATGTATCAAGCATTGAATTTTATATTTCTCAATCTAAACAATAACTGAAAACATATTAAAGAAATGTAACCGAAAAAAAACAATTAAATAAAAAACACAAACAAAATCAATATACATTTTTGAATTTATTCAATCATTTTAGATAAGAAACCGATTACTCACATATCAAAACAAATATTGTAGATTTATATTATATGTTAATAATATGTTATACATATAAAATTACATTAATTTTTTATTCTTTAATTACCAATCATAAGGTTGATAAATTAAACCAAATTGAAACCAAAAAATTGTACAAGTATGTTGGCTTTGAAAACTATCATCTTTATTGCAATGAAAATAATATATAAAAATATACACACTTCACGTGTACATCGATCCAATACAATTTTTAAATTTACTTCTTTCTAATTTTTTTGGAAAGGGACTGATTATCCGGGTTACAAATTTCCATCTTAACGCCATTTCTTTTGCGTCCACATAATAAATTCCAGTTTCTTTCCACATTGATTTACTTCTTTGTTCCATTTGAAATAATCACATTCTTATCGTTGATCTCAGTCATATTATCTTTGAAAACATCCAATGACAAATTTTCCAGCGACGAATTCAATTTACATATTTTATTAAACACACCACAAAATTCATCTTCTATTTCACGCTTGACAGCATCGACATTTTTTTTTAAACCCTTGAAACAAAAATGTACTGAAAACTTTTCATTTTTCTGAATAATGAACCCATAAGTTTCATTCTCAATACATTTATTTACAATTTCAACCAAGAAATACATTCCAGGCTCAAAAGAAATATCTTCAAACAAACCTTCCATATTTGAGAACTAACAACCAAATACGAATAAATGACAACGCAATAAAATATCGAATAACAAGATGAAACAAAAAAGCAAATTGAAAAAATGTCACTAATGTGAAAACCAAACTTCTTTTATTCCATGGTTACTTGATATTCCATAAATAATTCTGACATAAAACTAAAAGCCATTAAGCGGTTATATTTAAATCAATCCATTATGAACAAAATTACAAATAATATAAATTAAAACATATACTTATAGATAAAGTACTAAGAGACACATAGGTGCGCGAAGAGCGCCGGGTACGCTAGTTTATTAATAAATCTCAAAATGGTGAAAAAATCTATTTAAATGCGAAGTGATTGTAAAAAATTGAGCTTAAAATTCCGTTCTGATCAAATGAATTTGGAATGTTTCCTAAACAAATATGAACGTAAACAATTGAGATTGAAATTCTTTTCCGATCAAATGAATTTGGATTGTTTCTTAAATTAATGAAATTAAAATGTTTTTATTTTCCATTAAAACCGTTCAAATGTAAATCAAAAAATAATCCGTTTGAAATGCAAAAGTCAAAAATTCAAAATGTGACGGTTTAAATTCGTTTCCTTAAGTGCTAACCATTAATCGAAATTGAAAGAGAAAAAAAAAATCTTAAATTGTAATACCGAGTCGATTCACAAAAAAAAAATTTGCTTAAATGCTAAACAGACGCGATCAAAACGATTTCTGGAGCGACGATGTAATTTGATCCAATGGATGTAATAATTGATTTGCTTACTGTGTGTGGTCTTGTTGTGTCTGACCGGCTACAATGTTCGTGTCCCCCAATAAGTTTTGAGAGTGTGTGCGTTTTGTCGATGTTTTGTTGCAATGAAGATTTTGTCTCTTGATGTTCACATGTAATTTTTCCTTTGAAATTGTTTTGTTTGAATTTGCGCACTGAGTTTGTAACAAAAATATTTTATTTGATTTGAATTTTTTCGATGAAAAGTGTATTTTGAGTCTATGTTCATGAGTTGTTAAACATTGTCTTTTGTTTGATATGCGCACATATTTCATAATATAATCATAATGAGTCGATTCAATGTCTATTCTGTTAAAATCGTTTGCTTTTCAGTTTCAAGGTAAACCCATCACAATTTTCACTTGAACTTCTTTTTTTTTTTTCTTTTATGTGATTTTTCGTTGCCTAAGAATCTGAAGCTGTTTGTAATTTTCACGTTGTCCAATGGTTTTTGTTTTTGATTCACTCCCACAATTTCACTTTTTCAATCGAAACTCGCGTGCCAAATGCAATCTTTGAATGTCTTTTTTTTTTTTTTGATATGTTTTTCACAGGTTTTTATTTATGCAGCGCCAAAAATGTAGTATCTTACTTACATTTCATTATTTCGATTCCATTTTCATCTGCAAAACTAATTTTTAAGCACAAGAAACTAAACGGAATGGTTTTATGTTTCTATATTGACTTTATTGGACAAGAATTTCGAATCGACTGGCTTATTAATGCGCTGTCACCGATCGATTCATTCATAATACATTCGTCCGGTGACGGCGCGCATGGCAATCAACTGTCAAATTTGAAATAAGCCGTTAGTCAAATGTGGATCGATACCGCAAAGCAGTGCTTCGTTCTTTATGGATACTTGATCAGCGCTTGTACAGAATGTATTTTAGAGATGTGTGAATATTTTTTGATTCACTCAAGTAAACATGACATAAAAATTAATCTTATTGCATAAAATACATTTCCTATAATACTAGCTTACTTCCGTCATTGGAAAACCTACGAATAATTTTTACTATTGCATCAGACTGTGGATTTGATGATTCAAGTAATAGATCACATATATCCATTATTCCATTTGGGGGAGTTCCAATTACACGTTCGGCGATTATAGAATACAAAGCTCCCACACAAGCGCCCCTTTTCCCTTCCCAAAATTCTGGGTTGGGATCAATTCTAAACGAGTATTTAAAGAGAAAAATATTATCAACTTAACATAATGCATATGAATTATATTACGGCGATTCCATTTTAAAAAGGAACATTTTTTGCCAATTCTCCCAAACAAATCACCCAAAATTTGGACACATGTTTAATTCATCGAAAAACTGGCAAACTCAAAATTTCTGGTTCTTTAGTCATGGACCTTGACCCACCCTAGGAGCTTGTGGCTGTTGAGCAATATTTTTCGTAAATACGATAATTTTTTTCGTATGATTTCCAACGTATCGGAAAGTCAGGTTAGAGATGGTTTGGACATGTACAAAGTTTGCCAAAGGTAATTTTGAATGCTGAAATGAATGCGCCGAGAGGGCATAGACCACGAAGACGAAGTTTAGATTCCGTTTATTTTGAAATACCAAATTTTTCACCATAAAAAATTGTAAAATCCTAACCAAAAAATGTTTCGAAATCATAATTTGATTAAATTTATGATTTCGAATAACCATAATTGTTTGACAGTTAAGATAACATTATTTTCTTGTGTGTGGTCTATAAATGATTGTTGTTGTTGTTGTCGTATCGATTTCCTTTCCAACGGTATATTAGGTTCACCAGAGTGTAGAGATATTTTTCGAGATATATTCATAAAGAAAAAATGCCATTATCGCATTTTTGAAAAATATTGCTATGCAGCCACAAGCTCGACTGTTTGTTGGGGAGAAATCGCAAAAGATTTTCCTTTTAAAATGGAATTGCGGTGTAAGATTTATGTGGAAATGTGACAAAAAATGTTATTTGTTAAAATATATTCAAGAAATTTAATCGTCAACACAAAACATTGGTTTAGTCGCTACTATTGGATCCTGTTCGCAACGCCATTTCATACGACTAAACTGAAAGCGCTCAACAATCTTACATACAAACTACATAAGCATTTTTGAAAAAGGGACTAAAACACAATTCATCTTCGTTACTTCAAAGTGAAAAATGAAGCATGTGAGGGGCTCAGAGGAAAAATGTTACGTGAAAAAGTTCTGTGGAAAAAAATTCGGGAGCTAAATTATATCATTTAGCAAAGCTATTTGGTTAAACCTGGTCCATCCTAAGGATCTACTTTCAGAACCAGGCGCAGTTCTGAATATATATCCTGAAGATCCACCGAATCCCAATTCCAAAAAATAGATGTAATTAGTAGCCAGTTGATACCAAATAGCTTTGATAAAATTTAGCTCCCGAAGATTTTTCCACGGAACTTTTCTACGTATCATTTCTGAGACCCTCATGTTATCTGTTGTTGAAAAAATTGAAACCATAGGGAGATTGCAAGCGAATAATAACATACATTGAGGGGTATATATAGTTGATTAGCATACAGTGAGTGGCAAGTGTAATCTACTTTCAGGCTTATCTGCTATACATTTACATGCAATTATTAGTTCATTCAAGTTTCTGAAGATGCGCTAGTGAGTCTCATATAAATGACATGTTCTCCCGATGATTGAATCATATTAATTTACGGAACTCTTGAGCAGAAATTTCGAGCACTTTTAGGTGCTTGGTAATTTCATATTACTTACGATAATTTTTCTAGCATATCGAATGCCCTGGCAGCTATCCAATATTGACCAATTCGGTAGCATTCTATTGAAATTAATTGCAGCATCATAATAGAATCATTATCTCTAGAGTTCTTCGATATAAAGAGATTCCAAGCCTACGGAAATAAACAACATGTTAATAAAGAGGGCTATATGTGGGAATTTATAGTCTAGAATGAATTTTGGACGCAATCTCTCGTAATTATTTTCATTAAATTTTTTCTTTCAATATCTTCATTATTGACTTATGTAAGGTTATTGTTTATCATAAAAAATGAACTTACAAAATATTTCTAAAATTTTGAATATCCAATCGAGATCTTTCAATGGACCATGTGAGAGGCTGCGAGGAAAAATTTTACACAGAAAAGTTCCGTGGAAAAATTACTGAGTTGTAAGCTGATGATGTTCCACCGAATATTACGACAGTCATTACATATTCTTTCAGTGGCTCATCTTCACATTCGCGCCAAAATATCCGATGCAAGTTCCATTGGTTTTGATTTAAACCAATTCTATTGAACATTTTTGTAATGTCCGTGGCCACAGTATATTTGCGAGTTTTCTGAAACGCATTGTTTGCAGTTGTGGAGTCATATTGCAATTTGGGACCATTCATCTGAATTGAATTTAGCGATTCACCGTTGGATGTTATCGCTGATCCATTTAAAACAACACGGAATTTTTTCGTGACTGCATGATGTGGCAGCCAGTAGCATAATTTTCCCACCGCAGGCTTGTTTGCTAGTACGCATGTAGCCAAGCTTCAAGTTTTCACGCATGTAGTCTGCATACTTTTGTTTCAATTCCGGATTACGCTTGAATTTTTGTTCCAATTGCTTGAATTGTCTTTTTGCAATGTATTTTGAGTCACCTAAGCCTTTTCACGAGGCTTAATTGGAATTGTGACTACATATCTGCCATTTGCCTTTCTGTAATGTGTTTTTTCAAATATTTCTTCAACCATTAACTGTTCTTTGCTTAGAACTGTGTTGTATCTGCTTTTGTTTATTTTCCACGATTTCCCAGAATTTAGATAAAGCATTTTGTAATTTTTCATTTTCATATTTTTTATTTAAAATTACATCATCGCATTGTGATACATTTAAAATATGTGAATCGCTTGATTCT
>JAQOWM010000626.1:0-17187 GCA_029041755.1 Resseliella maxima | reverse complement strand
ATTCAATGCCTTCTCGTTGATATTCCTCTTGTTCTTGCTTAAGAACAAGCTCTACAATAGCAAAAATATATTTAATTCGAAAAGTGGTTTATAAAATGCCATTTTGGCATTTTTATTCGAAATGATATTTACCAATGAAAAGTTGTTGCAGTTTTTCATTGCAATAATTAATGCAAAATTGTTCAAAGCTATTAGAATCAAACACTTCAAAACCGTAAATATCAAGTACACCAATCACTTTATTAAAACGTTTAAGAACTGTCGTCCCAGGCACCAAAATCGATCGATTTATTCGTTGTATTATCCATGTGAATAAGCGGTCATAAATTGCCTTTGCAAGTGCATCTCGACCAAATTCAGCTTGCTGTGTATTATGTGTTTTCATCATAACTTCGGCACGTGCCGCAATAACACGTTGTGTTAATGATTTCATAAGCTCATCTTCGGTGACTTTTAATAAAGTAGCTACATGTCGTAGTGCCTCCTTGTTTTTTATCACAATAATCTCTTCGTCGGCTGCAAAAAAAAAAATTTGACTTAATTAGATTTGCATATTTTTTCTCATATTTTTTGTGAAAATTTTTAGATTTTTTCTATTTTTAATTTTTTTCTATTGGAAAAAAAATTAAGGAAAAAGTTTAATTTCATTTCAAAATCATATTAGTCATTAAAAAGAAGCAACTCTTTTTTCAACAAACTAATATAGCCTCATTTCTCAGCCAACTACTACAGCAACATTACTCACTTTCAAAAGTAATATTTCCGAGGTGTAAAATCGCGGCAACAATTTGCCATATTGATGAAATTTCATCGGGTGAAAAACCCAACGTACGGAATGCACTCATTGTGGCTTTATAATCTTGGCTTTCCGATAAAATTTCATTGCTGCCTTGATTTGTGTAGTTGTATTTTGAATAATCTCGAACCAAATTATATTTTTTTAAATCATTATCAGAACAACCGCGCAACAGCTATACGAGAAAAAAAAATTAGAAATATTTTTCATTCATTGAAACGTTTTTTTTTTGGGTCAAAAATAAATGTTATCACTTTACTTGATAAAAACTATGAAAGTTCCGTTCTCCAGATTGTTGTTGAATAACTCTTGATTTCTCCAGTAAATAATTTGTAATGACACCACCGACTGGATCGGCTTTAAAATCAAATTCAATATCCATATACTTTCCAAAACGACTTGAATTATCGTTGCGATTTGTTTTGGCATTTCCGAATGTTTCAAGTATGGCATTTGATTGAATGAGGACATTTTTAACACGTTCAATTTCATTGTGTCCAATTGTATTTGTAACAGCCGCAATATATTTCATGATAATTTTTGAAGCTTCTGTTTTACCGGCGCCACTTTCACCACTGATCATAATGCATGTATCACGGTTACGTTGCTTAAGTGTTCGATAGGCTGCATCAGCAATTGCAAATATATGCGGTGTATTTTCAAAGAGTTCACGACCTACAATTTAAATAAATAATAAAAATGCAAACAATTAATATCAATATTCATTATATACGAGATGATGAATCATTTTATATTGAATTTCATTCAACATTTTACCCTTGTATTTGTTGACATAGTCATTGCCATAAATATTAATTTGACGGTATGGATTCACGGAAACGCACACTTCTCCAATGTATGTGTATATTTTGCCAGCCTGAAATCTAGATAAACATCGATACAGAATGAATATTTTTTTTTGTATTGAAATGACATCACTTGAAGCAATGATGCACCAATTTGTCACTGAATCGAATGAACACACAATTTGTCAAGAAATTGTCTATAAGCGATAACGAATGTCTAGTTGAATTCGTAATGTTTTTCAGACTTTCGAAAGTCTATCTTAAGTAAGCCTTTAAACGCAAAGTCAAATAAACGCATTCGCACTGCAAAGACATTGAAGATTATTTCATTATAAATTTTACAAAACACATGACGCGAATATTGAATACTTCGATGATGTAATCAACTACAAAACGTACACGTCCATCATATTAAATAACAAATGAGTTGTGGTTGATATTTCATTGAAATTAAATTATATACGACAACATACATATACGAACTCTATTGTTTTCCATTGGAAAAACGTTGTTTTTTTTTTTGCTAAACAAAAAAAAAATCATCAGAATATACATCATATTCCATATGGAATGTGAGTTGAATAACATGAAAAGAATATTAACAATTATTAAAATTTGGAAATGGATTTTTGGCCAATGATTCTTCTCATTTTTCGTTCTGCTTTTTTTTTTATTGAGTTTTTTTCCTTTCACTCTATTCATTTTTTTTATAATTATAATTGAAGATTATTTCTTTCATTTTCTTCTTTTTGTTCTCTTCTTTCCCTTCTCCCATCTCCATTACCAAAGCCAATGACTTGAAAAAATAGAACATTTGTCTAATTCCCTATAATACTATTACATATGGTTAATGTATCTAGTGACTTAGGACATTCCAATGTCCAATTTCTTTTTTTTCCGTTTCATGAAGGTCGGCTTTAAACTTTGTCGCTATAGCGTCGAAACTAAGTAATTAAACTGATAAAATGTTTTATGATTAGATGAGGGGTTACACACACCAAACCCCCCGCCCCCCACCCCCCTCCCAAAAAGCACCAGCCGGGCGCCCAAACAACCCAACCCCCTCCCCAAACCACCCCACCAAAAGCCCCCCACCCACCCCCACAACCACCCCACCACCACCCACCCCCCCCCCCCCCCCCACCACCAGGGAAAGACAGTCCAAAAACAGCCACCCAAAGCAAAACCCCCCCCACACCCCCCCACCCACCCCCCACCCCCAAATCGATTCATTGTTAAGTGAGAGTAAATTGCATTCATAGCTTTTGGAATGTTTTTCAATGTGAATCATTATGGTGTTTGCCACGTTAAAACCAACGTACTGATATTTGCCATGACTAATCATTCTTTAAGCACATATATGCCATAGAATATTCGATAATTGTGCTATCACTGTTCAATAAAATCAAAATATGGGACAGTCGACGAAAACAAGTTTGCTGGAAAAATTAGGAAATTGATTGCGCGACAACACATTGACCGAATAGAATAAAATTCAACCAAAATAGATTAGAACAGAATCGATGTGTCTTCAGGAGTGTTTCAATGTGAAGAACTGGTTTTCATAGTGCAATCTATTCAAAGACATAAAATCCAGTTTTTGAGCGTAAACAGCAGCGAAAACTCAATCCCAGTATGACATCACACATGTGCGCTGAGATCATATACTGCGACCAAACTTATGACTCACGAAAAGGATTTTGTGTTTTTTTTTCTTCTCTTCATTTTATAGCAGAATACTCTCAATTGTGAGGACTTGTTTAAATATTTCAATTTGAAAGAGAATTTTTTCCTCGGATTGTGCGGCAATTTTTTTTTTTTTTTGCTTCCTGCTATTGGATCTTTTTCTTTTTTTTTTTTTTTGAAAGCGTTCAATCAACATTTTATCAAATGCATAAATATTCATGCACACTTTTTGTTTTTGTTTTGTGTCTTGTAAATAAACAAATGAAAAAAGCATTGGTCATTATTTTGAATAAATAAAATGCGGCCAATTTCGACATCAAGCGTGCGATGTGATGTTTTGTAACACTTTCCAAAACAAAAGAATATCAGACACCGTTAACGAGCTCTTGTTTTCAATTTTATCAGTTCTTGCTTGTGAATGTGCTAAAATATCTATTGTGTTAATTACTTGCAAAATGTTACAATAATTTAACATTTTCATTTTGTGCTCATTCGGCCATACGCTATTATGTTCATCTCTTTCTGTTTCATACGAAACATTTCAAGTGATTTTCTGTTTTATGTGAATATTAGTATCTTTCTGTATTGTAGTTGTTGTTATTGCTTTTGCTATAGCTATTCTGTTTTTCGTTTATGAAATAAATTTGTGTCGGTGTTCGAGTGCCGATTATGGATGCGCGGCTCTTTTAAATTATTATAAGCATTTTAACAGATGGAACTAATCATTATTTGATTGTTTTCTTTTTTTCTTCTTATTGGAATAGATTTAATGCATAATCGTGACAGAAATAACGATAGTGATATGTTTGTACACTTTTGGAAAAATTCATTGAGGTTAAGGTTAAATCTGTATTTGTTTTATTATTGATATGTATGTTCAAATAAATTGATTAATATTAACGAATTGAAATTGTGCGTTAAACGCAATTTAAGTTATACAATTCTATTTAAGGTTAATTTTCTCATTCGAATCTAGTCGCAAGCACACATTCACACGCAATTAATCTATACACTGTGTTTATGTGTTAAATCAATACCGGCTGTTTTTATTGAAATTTATTCTGACTTATAGACTCGTTAACCAACTGAACCATTTGATAGAAAGAACAAAAAAGAGAGAGAAAGAGAGAAAAAAAAAAAATTTATGATCAGTGGAAAAATGAGCATTAAAATGTTGTGGTGTGTTGCTTGGTTGCGTGCTTCTTCGAATCGCAAGTGAATTTTTCAGTTTCACTTGGTTTATTTCAATTGGACGCTCAACAGTGCGAGTATAAATATCATAAAAATGATTGAGGCGGTAATAATAAAGTGATATCATCAATTACATACTTGATTGTTCATCGCACTTCCCTGAATGATGAGCATGACACTTTTGCCTCGCAAAATAATACGATTAATTAAATTATCATTGAGGGCTTTTTTTTTTCTTTTTCAATCAATTTTTTTCTTTTTCGTCTTTCAACTGAGTTGCTTTGTCTGAATTGTGAAAAAAACAAATGTTGATTGTTTAACTTTCTTGAGTGTGCTTCGGATCAGAAGTAAAAGAACTACGAAGAATTTAAACGAATAGAAAAAGATGTAAAATGAAGATGAATCAGAAATTTAACAATTCAATGATATACTAAAAGATTAAAGATTCTTAAGCAATTCATTACATATTCACTTGTTGTTCAAATAAGCGATATTATAATTAGGCGACGCCTATATCTTTCAATAGAAGAATACAATACGCATTTCCATCATTGTATGGTTTCGATTGAGCGATACAATTGCGGTTTATACGCTTCACGCATAAAATCGTCCAAAAAAAAAAGAAAAAACAACAACAACAACACCGCTCATTTCTGAAAATCAAGAATACACCGTGATGTCTGTTCACTTGATGATTTTTCCTCAAAATATAAAAATAAACAACACTTTTGTCACACCCACCAGCGCCCGCAAGACGCACACAAAAAGCCCAAGTTCGTTAACATGTTCATGATTTTTCATTCGAATCGTTGTGACTATTGCCGATGCATCATTCTATCAACTTTATATTTATAGATAAACGAAAAAAAAACTCAACATCAAATTTCAAATTCAAATAAAGATTACAATGTTGTTGGAATATTTATAAAACTTACCGCTTATGCAGATTTTCCATAAATTTCTCCAATGTGATTTCATCTAATAAAACGAAATCTTGAACACCAATTTCCATTTGTTGTGCCATTTTTGAATATGTTTGTGCGTTCGTGATAAATAGGCAGATTGTAGGTCTTCGGTTTCGTTGGAAAGGAAAAAAAAATCTCTTTTGTATGTGGTTTAAGATTCACGTAATGGTTCTGGTCCCTAGTCTGGTTCGCATTGATTTCTATTTTCGGTATATTATATTTGTGTGTTTTGTTTTCAATTTTTATTTCTGTTTGTTTTCAAGTAATTGTTGATGAGTTTAGTTTTAAGTGTGGCTTCAAAAACACTAGTGTCACTGCCACCACACAACGATCCACTTGGAATAAATTGTGTGAACTTAATTTTGTGTAAAGTAAAATTTTGCAAATGCAAATAAAGTTACCGAGCAAAATTTTTTTTTTTTCTTTTTTCGTTTTGACAATGTTTGCGCTGGCACACTAAGAGTTATTTGAGCTGCACGAATTGTAAACTTCTTTATATCGTTGATTTTATTCCGTTGCTGTTATTGTTAATATGAAAGGGTATACAGTTGTATAATGTACATAGTCATTGGCTTGACGAATCAGTTTGTTACTTATTTATGCCCGACTTTTGTTTTACACTCTTAGTGTACTATAGTTTTTTTTTTTTTGCATAGCATTCCATGTATAATGATGGTGATCAGAGATTGTCTTACTTAAATTTCTATACACAGAACATATATATGCTGAGGCTTTATGTAGCACACAACACGTTTAGCAAAGTCAAATGCCACAACGCTCAACTTGAACTTAAACTTCTTATTGGAATCTCGGAAATATCGTTAACATGTACATACGGCTGTCGTTTTTGCTGGTTTTTTTTTCCTTTCGTTTTTTCTCTTTCGGTATGATTTATGGCCTCTTTCACTTGGACAATTGTCTCTGAGCAGTATATTCCGAAACTTTGTTCAATCTACATACTTTCATAAATAATTTAATATTTACTTAAACGCTCAACAAATGCCAACAAATCATGCAAACAAAATACGATTAGAACAATCCACTACTTAGTCTTTGAAATCGTTTCTTTTTTTCTTCATATATTACTACAGACAGTCACACACACACATAATACTCATTTTGTATGTTAAAAATTCAAAAAAGAATTTTATTCTTTCTTAATTCGAAAGGCACGACGTTGCACACCTTAATTAAAACATACGTTTTTGCCAGCGAACAACAAACGACTGATGATGATGATGACAATGAACCGCGCTTCACTCCAATCGAATGAGTAATCGAACATCCAAACACATGCATGACCCATACAATCATACACGTCAACTGTTGTTTCTATGCCGATGCAATGTTTTTGTTTCGCGTTTTCAATGTTTATAGCGTTTTCTTAAGTACACAACAACGACTCAAAAGTATTACCCGATACGAAATGATTAAATTCGCGCGAAAATTATCAATACTAATAAACCGTATACTCTTATTATAATAACAATAATTTAAATTAAGTACAAATCATTTTTATTCATTGGTTTTTCTTTTTTATTTTTGAAAACATATATATATATATATATATAGATTCTTTTGAATTGAAATTCACATTTAATGACTTACATTTAAAGTTTTTTTTCTTAAAAAAACTTTTAATTTATGAGAAAGAAATATCAACATGTATAATTTTGCGTTTTGATTTGAAATGTTTTGTTTTCTTTTGCAAAAATAACCCGTAATCTGTTTACAATCAACAAATTGAAACCTCATTTTCAATCTTTACATTTTTAACTTTGATTTTTCTTCGTTCTAATGCAAGGTTACTTGCTTATCTGACAAATGCAAACACTCTTTACACTCTTGTTTGAATTTAGTAAAATATTTATTTTATCAATTGACCGGTGCTTATCAGTAAAATTAAGTTGAATTGTGCCCAAAGTCCTCATTTGCTTATTTAAAATGTTTAAAATATACTTATCACTAACATCAACACATAACGTGAATAATTCTTTACACATTTTTAAAGTAAAAATGGAGACGCCCAAAAATAATTACATTTCTGTTTTTTTGTTTTTTAATTGAAGCTTTGGTTTCATTTTCCAGCTTGAAATCTAAAAACACGAAAATTGTCCTTCTCAACAAAGAAAAAAAACACTTTCAAATTCACTTCCCTATTCTATTCGTGCAAAACAATTCAATAAAATACGTCGAACTTAATATTTTCCACATTGGTGTGAATTCACACCGTTGCAAATTTGCTTCTTCTTTCTGTCTTAAATTTCAATTAATTTTCTTTAAAAATCTAAACTCATTTAGTTAAGTTGTCTTTATCGATTTCCAATAAATATCACAGTATTTTGCCCTGTTTACTACTTAGTATTTGGTCAATCCAAATCCCATATAGGAATCTTTCATTCCAGGGTTATCATTTTGGAAATTCATTTCGATGTGATTTTTTTTAAATCACCCTTTTTTGGTTCTTCAACAGCAGTCGGTGGAAATACATAATTTGGTTCAATTTCATCAAAATTCACATAAATATGTTCATCTTTTTGCGTGCTTTCCAATTTCTGAACAATGTCAGAGAAAAATGGACGATCTAATGGACATTCTGACCAGCACTGTGTCATCAATTTATATAATTGCTCGGAACATATTTCCGGACGTTGCATGCGATGTCCATCAGCTAAAAATTTAAGCAGTTGTTCATTACTAACGTGCGCATATGGTATTCCACCTAAGAATGAATGATTGAAAAGGAAATTGTTATTTATTCTCTATTGAAATGAAATAAAAAAGAAATTGTATAAAGAAAAAAGAAGCAAAAATGAGCTAATAAATAATGAATTAATGTTGTTAAATCACAAATCAAATATGAAGCTAATTGAATATTAATGCGTTATGTGGTTACGAAATTTTTTTATAAACTTATCTTACCCAAAGTTCCAATTTCCCATAACACAACTGCAAAGGACCAAACATCACTTTTGCTTGTATAGATGTTCTCATGTAATGCCTCAATTGCCATCCATCGAATTGGAACCTGTTATAAATCACGTTAAATCATGAATGTCACACACTTTCTCACTCACTCTCCCTCTCTCTCTGTCTCTCGCTTAATATTTTTTCAAATGATTTGTTCTCGTGCTGTGCACTCCACAAATGTATGTGTATTTGTTTTTTAGTTTGTATTTATAATATAAATTGTGCGGTTTTACCAATTTTCGTACCTTCTTAGTGCGTCGTGAAACATATATGATGGACCTCGACAATCCGAAATCTGATATCTTAAGTTGTTTATTTTCATCGATGAGTATATTGCGTGCAGCCAAATCACGATGAATGATTCCTCGTTCTTCTAAATGTTTCATGCCGCGAGCAATTTGCACAGCAAAGCAATGTAATTCCTTGTGGTCGAGCACACATTCAAGCGGTATTGTTTGTGGATTTGGCATCACAGTGTAATCTTAAAATGTTATTATGAAGAAGAGTAAAAAGAGAGAGAGAGAGAGAGAGAAAGAGAGAGAGAGAAATAGACACAATAAAACATCCGAATTATAAGTAATTGTTTGATAAAATACTTGTTTAGAATTGAATAAAAGAAATGGATAGAAAGGACCCTATACAAACAAAGAATAAACAAACATACTGTCAGAATCTGAAATTCTTTTTGTTGATGCAACACTCTCCGGCTTTGTGACACACGACGCGTCTGAATTACTACTGCTTGGTGAATCCAGTGAATCGTAAAAATCAAAAAATAAAAAATAAATAAATAAATGAAATAGAATAGAATATAGAAAGAGAATTGTTATGAATTGATGTGCTTACGATGAATGGCACAGTTCCAGGTAATTTACTTCCATTTCAAGCTTATTCAATGTCGTTATTGTGACTGGATTATTTAAACTGGTAACTGAAGTACGATTACTACTGTATCCCTTTGATAGATTTGAGTAGCTTTTAATACTTTTATTTATATTACTGCTGTGCGATAACAAATTTATTGTACTACTTGTGCTACTGTTTGCAACATTATTTCTCGTTTGGTTTTGCTGATGTGCCATTCGATTTGCTGCAGCTGCACGCAACTCATGTTGTTCACGTAATTTTCGCAAATAATTAAGCTAAAAATTGTAATGTATAAATTATTACATAATTTCTGAAATTGAAGTGAATTTCTCTTACCAAATCACCGCAACCTACATACTCCATAATCTACAAAATAATCAACATCATGTCATTAAAATATGTTTTCCATTAGTTCAAATGCAAATGGTTTAAAGTTTTAATTGATGATTTCTGGAAAATGTGTTTATATTACCAAACAAAAAGGCTGCTTTACTGTACAATATCCGATGAGCGCAACTATGTTTGGATGTCTTGATATGCTTTTCATTATAGCGATTTCACACAGAAATTCATCCATCTCTTCAACATTGTGGTCTTCTGTACACCGAAAAAAAACGTTGAACTCATTAATGAATAAAATGTGACATTTTGAACCAAAAAAAAAAAAAAAAAAAAAAAACAATTTATACTTTTCAACTTTTTTACGGCTACCAAACCGGAACACTCTTTTGGTCCAATAGAATCAGCAATCGCCAGATAAACACTGCCAAATGCACCCTTTCCAATGTTATGACTCAATTTCAAGGATGAATGAGGTATTTCACAATGCTCAAATTCCTCACCATACAGAAAATTCTCTTGAAATTGAATTGCCTTGAAACTGTAATAGAATACAATGTATGGACAAATGCCAGCACATGAGTTTTGTTTAACTTTTTTTTTTGATACTCTTTCATTCTTTCACACATTATCTATCTATTTCCTCTCGCTATCTCTAATTCTCTCTTGCTCTCTTTAGCTCACCCAATCTCCCTCCCTCTCTCTCTCTCCCTCTCTCTCTCTCTCTCTCTCTCTCTCTCTCTCTCTCTCATGTTTCTGCCTCAATGATTTAGAATTTTGGCCTATCTATCAACATTTTCTATGAATCAATATTATCCCACGGCCAATTTTTTTTTGTTTTTTTTTTTTTTTTGTGTATTGATTTAGGTTATCATATGTATTTTAAATGAAATCAGGCATAAAAATGTTCATGTAAACTTGACAGCACTGTTATTTTTGTTTTCACAAAATAATCAAGAGCCTATGTTCTGTTTATTTTCCATCGATAATGATAAAATACTACGTGGAAAATAAAAAAAAAGTTGTAAATATGTTTACCTATTATTAAAACATCTTCTCTTTAATTTGTGAAAACATTATTGTGCTTTTCGCTATAAATTTCATTTCGAAATTTTAATAAATGTTTGACAAAAATCCCAGTTACATTCACGTGTTGAAAGTGTTCACATTGTTTGTTTTACGATTGTGAATAAACATTCGGTTGAAAAATTCTACTTTTTGGTCTTTTATTAATTTATGTATTTTTGTAACTGTGGGCTAAATAAATAACATCACTCACATAGCTCAACTCAATCCACATGAATTTACATTCATTTATATAATTTAAATTTGAAAAAAAATGGCTTTTCAACTTACCCAACATTCAATGGAACATTTTGATAAATTCCACGCCAATTTTTCATAAATGATTTGGTTAGCAACACATGTTGCATGTGCCGATATGTTAATGCAAATCCAACAATCAACAGCACAATCATGATGCAGAAACATATTACAAATATTTTCTAGGAACGAATACATAGAATATTTTGATGTTTTTGATTAAATGTTCTCAATGCAGTTAGTGGAATGTAATTTTATATTTGCACACAAAAAAAATAGACAAACACACTTACAGAAGCTATATAAAAATCGTTGCGTAGCGATTTCCGTATAATTTCTTGCGGCATTATATAGAATGTGTACAATGAGCGACAATATCATTCATTCTCTCTCACACAACAGTGAACAGTTGCAACACACAAGCAGTTAAGATGACAAATAGTTCCAAATCAATCGCATATCAATATGTATTGGTCATTTGGAGTAGTAGTGCAATGCGATTGATGAATGTTGTGTGAGAGAGAATGAGCGATATTGTCGCATTTATTGTGTACAATACACATTCTATATAATTCCGCCAAAAATTATACAGAAATCGCTTCGTAACTATTTTTATATAGCTTCTGTATTAGTGTTTGTATATTTTTCCTCTGTGTGTGTGATTTAGTACTTACTACCAAATTGTGGTTGGAATGAATTTGAATTTTGCTTTTGAGGACTGAACGATAAACAAAATGAATATTAGATTAAATTAAATTGAATTTAACTAAAATCCAATTTTCTATATTTTGAACTAAATAAAGTGCAATACAAATTACTTATTTTATACAAATACAAATAACTGGGCAAATAAGTTAAATCGAATTAAGCAAACCAATTAGATATTGCAATTTTAATTATTTTCGTGAAAGCTTTGAAACTATTTTTATTTACTAGCGGAAATATTGTTGAAAGAGGATTTATTTGAATGAAAAAGGGTTTAAAAATGAATGTGTCAAAATACATCTCAAGCTTGTTCAAGTTCAAAAATAGCGCGGGTAATGTTAGTAAAGTACGTATAATCAGTATAAATGGAAGAAAACATTGGGCTTTCAGAATATTGGGATTTTTAAGTAAAGCGTATTAAGCCATAAAACTGTATGATGTTATAAGTATCAACTGTATGTTAGTATAACATGGAATTTATAGCACAAAATGCACGTTGTGCCGTCACCATCAATTTGTAAGCAGTTGAAAGCTAATTTCGTATTATGAGATGTAATGAAATAAATTAGCAATGAATTCTTCAAGCGAACCAAAAGAGTTTTAAACTTCCACAAAAACTTATTTTGCTCTTTACGAGGAGAATTCCCCACGAAATATCACACAATTGGGCATACTGTTGAACTTTTTACAAAATACCAATTATATGGTCATACAAATCCCATGATGATGATTTTGTGAATATCAAAATTGGCAAATTTTTTTTTTTGAAAAGTCCTTTTTTGGCCAACGAAAGGATTATATTCAAACATATTTTAAAACAAGAAAATGTTTCGTCTTTATTATGATATGCCTATTGCAACTTACCGTGTTTAAAAATGGTGTCTTCCCCTTTGCAACCGTATTTATCATTGACATGGGCATGAACCGTTAATAGATAATCTGTTTCATTTTTCATATATTTGGTAAAGTTAAACAACTCATAGCCTTCTTCGCTGTCATTTTCAGTTTCCATGTCAATGTCGGTATCATTTTTTAATGGTATTGTAATCTTGCTGGAATGCATAACTTTACCACCCCATGGAAGAACTGGTTTATCAAGTATGTTAGCACTATCAACAAAAATAAACATGTGAAAATACAAATTTATGACAATTCTATATATTTTTTTATTGCATTTTCAGTATACCTCATGCTTATATTGACCAAGGTTATATTTTCCACGTTTTTCTTAATTTTCCAAAAGACTCTCATTATTTTTGAATTGACCGTTGCATTTATTGAAACGTGTGGAAGTTCACTGCTATGTTTGCATAAACATTTTTCACTTGCACAATCTAAATAAAAATTTATGATAATCTTGTTGTATCAATATCATACACATACACTTTCATTCGATTAATTAGAATACGAAAAATCCTTATGTCAGTTCAAATGAAATAATAATTTTGTATTTTTTTTTACCTGGAATCGTGTAGTATGTTTCTAGTTTTGGATATCGTTTTTCTGTGAAAACTTTTATATGATATGTGCATCGTGGTACTATAGAACATTTCCGTGATTTGTGTTCAACATCCATCAACGGATTATGTGGAAAAACCATTTCGGTTGTATTCTAAATACAAAAATTGATATGATGTGACTGACATTCATCAATAATAATTAACATGGACAAAAATCTATGTGAATATGGCAAACCATCCTAAAGAAAAGTTCTAATTACGCAAGACTTACTGAGGGTAATCCATATGAAGAACACATAAGATTTTGACAATGTTCATCATCTTGCGAAAACACTGTAACATCCAATTTACGATCTGAAATATAGGTGGATACATTTTATAATATATTCAAAAGGAATTGAACACATTTAATTATTAATTTTACCGTTTAAATCAGATGAATTCCAACTGATACCCAATTGAAGCACGTTGTTAAAGGGAATAGTTTCCACATGTAAATCTAAAAAATAATAACAACGAAAAAATGCATGTCAACTAAAAATGCTTTCTAAAAGTTCAAAGAGAGTTTTAATAATAATTAAACTAAAAGAAAATATTTACCAAACAGTGAACCATTC
Organism: Resseliella maxima; assembly: GCA_029041755.1. NCBI lineage: Eukaryota > Metazoa > Arthropoda > Insecta > Diptera > Cecidomyiidae > Resseliella > Resseliella maxima. Next base: position 3,462 of record JAQOWM010000626.1, on the reverse strand, counting down.
TTTACTTCCTGTAAATAAGAGAAAAATTATTATTTCCATGTTTGACATTCAAAATATTCCATACATTACCTTGCATTGGATGGTGACAATAAAAAATACAACGATTGCTAATACATAATTTCGTATTTTTGATAATGATATCATCTTGGAATTAGGCATTTTTAAAATGTGCCAAAGAGAAATCTATTTCATTTAATGTAAAAAGATTTAATGCATACAGATCAGCAGAAGAAATTTAATTCATTGTTATTCTCTTGATAGTAAAGTGATTTCATCACTTAAATATCAAATTCGTTATTCTTATTATTTTCCCCTTTTTTCTGAAATGATATAAAATAAGATTTGTTACAGTGCAATTTATGAAAATGTAATGAAAAACCAGTGATTGTAAAATAGACGGATACATCTGCTGACCTCAGCGCTCACCCGGATGACTTTGTATGTGTTGCACATGTACAAGTATCGGTGTGCAATATATGCAGGCTCATCTGTCTGAGTATTCAGCTCAGCAGATATATCCATCTATTTTACAATCACTGTGAAAAAACAAAGATATAGAAGAATAAAGAATAGAATATACACTTCAAAATTCAATTCAATAGATATCTTCATAACTCAATTATATAAAGTGGTAAATTACATTAAAATTTTTAACTGAAACTTTCTTTTTTTATAATAAACTTTAACTTTGGAAACTTGCAAATAAGCTATACGCGTGAAATAATTACTTTGTAAATATTTTCAATAATGAATTATTTCACTTTTAATTCAGGATTATGTTTTTATTGAAGTTTGGTTCAATCTCTTGATTAATTTTTTTTTCCAAGATCTTTGCTCAAAGTTGAACATTTAAAATTGCTTGAGGTTACGGTTGAACCGCCACCTAAAGGTGCTCGGTATCTATAAAATTGATACGAACAAAATAAATAGATTATCTTCAAGTGGTTCGATTGAAAAACAACTCGAAACAGAACGAAAAATTATCTATATCGATATTTTATCAATCCCATTTATTTATTTATTTATTTATTTATGAAGCTTCTTATAGCACTCACTAGCAACTATTTTTTAAAGCATTTCACTTGACATTTCAAAAGAGAATATCATTCATGATTGTTGATGAAACTTCAAATGAATGTAAATCTCCTTAATAAATAATGAATGAAGCAGGGAAAAAAAAACACTTTTTCCACGAGTTCAATTGGTGTTGATTTGCAGAATATTTACTGTCACTTCCTTTATTCATGTATTTGGTTCTTTTCAACTGTATGTTTTTTTTTTTTGCTATTTTCAATCAATTTAGAATTGCACTTGTAGTGATTTGTTTGAACAGGTTTCCTGGAAACGTGTATATAATATAGGTTCATATTTTGTCAGCAAATTTGATTTGGAGTTTGAAATATTCAATATAAATATTTGCCATTAAATATGGTGCTACTTCCTAAGATGACAATTGCGATCGTTGACTATTTGAATTATTCAGTCAAACAGTTCACACATCATATTGTGAACGCCAATGATTCAAATTGTCAATGATTGCAATGGTCCTCCTTAGAACTAGTAGTCCAAGCAATGAATTGAAATTCATTAAAAAATTACCTGAGGCACCAAAGTTATTTAAAATAAATATTTGAACAACTCGTTTCTAAATTATGCAGCACTATATAGAAATGCAGTAAATTCCATTAAAAAAAAATCTCTTCACTTCTTTTATAATTGAAATTTCAAATATTGTAGCTGACATGAGCAATTGGGAAACACAACGAGAATTATTGATTGAGTTTATTCAGAATTAAATAATTCAATGTGTTATAACGATAGTATAGCTCATTCTGTCAAAAATAAATATGTAAACATTCTATGCACTCAAACATTTATCGTTTATGTAATTGCTCAGAGTAGTACGAATATTTTCAAAACAAAACGCCCCGTTTTTGCCACAACAGATATTACCACATTTTTCGTTGACGGACATTTAATTTACTCGCTTGTTTACTTCTGTTCTCAGAGTATTTTGGTTGAAATTCAACTTTAAAATACGTTTATCATACATGTTTTATATGCGTATAACGTATTCAATATTCTTTTTTACGTTTATTTTCAGCCATTTTCACACAAGTACGTTTCCTGAAAAGTTTCAGATATACATGATTTCAGCACAGATTGATTCGAAGGGAAAATGTTTCAAAGGAAACAAATGAGTATTCGACATTTATTTTTGAATATTAAATGCATTTAATATTTCAATTTAATTTTAGGCTTTTGAAAAACTTTTCTGCTCTTCATTTTTGCAATGTCATATTAATTGAGAAAATGAGATGGGAGGATGGAGAGACAAACGAAGACAGAAGACACCGTTTGCATGGAAAATCGTCATTAATTTTTGTCAAAAAAAGTTACAAGATGAAATCGAATTTTACGTTTACAAACGTCAGCCAAAAGTCAAAAGTGTTGATCGTTTCATCATCATCGTTGACATGCATCCTAATCTAATTTTTCTTGAAAAAATTCCCAGGAAAACGTGAAAAAAATCAAAACAAATCAAAATGGAATATTATTCTCATTCTTCATCCATTTAAAATTCAAGTCAATTTAAAAGTGAGTCACTTCCTTTCTTTCTTCCTTGTCTATTTCTACTTTTATTTTATTTTTAACTTGAATTTTTCAAGGAGAACATCTTTTCTAACGTATAATTTCCAGCTGTTCTGTGGCAACACATATTCTATTTCATTTGACGTGCTTCTTAATGTGTAAAAATTAATAAGATATGAATGACAGTTGCTCTAAACAAAATTGTCTGTTATGACATAATTAATCGTGATAAGTTAGAATAGTAATCTAATAACAGACATAATAATAATAATAGCCATTATGAACGTTGTTTTGCGATTGAGTCCATGTTTTCAAATAATGGAAATGCTTGTACCTAGACACATAGCAGAAGTAGTGTATATGATATGGCCCAAAGTCTTGAAAACACAAGTAAACGAATTTTTCCAAAAAATAATAATAGGGACAAAAAGAATTGAATTCATTAAGTTATTTCAAGTGAACACAAAAACAAAGCATTGCATCATTTTTTTCTAGTTCCATATTGGAAATACATTCAGAAACTTTCGTATTGATTACTGTTGTGTTCGTGGTTTGCTATTTATTTCCGTGAAATTCATTCGCATTTCAAGAAATGAAATATGTTGTTGTAGAATTCTTATACGTATTGCTTTGGACAACATATACAAGTAAAATTGAAATGTCTCTCTTCCAGGGCACTAGAACAAAACATCAGAAAAATAGGTTTTTCTTTGAAATATTTACAAATGAAGAGAAAATAATTCCCAGAAGAGAATTGTGATTTACAATTTTACCATAAACAAGACTTTCCATTTTTCAGTGGAAGGATTTATTATTTTCCCGGAATTTATTTTCCATTACTGAGACGTAAGTCTTTATTTAAAATGTAAA
>JAQOWM010000259.1:0-10782 GCA_029041755.1 Resseliella maxima | reverse complement strand
TTATCTAATACACAAAAACATATAAACAAACAGATTTATCCCCAATAAAATGAAATGCAATGTAGACAAGTTCAAATATCGAAACATGTTATTCAGAGTATGCCGACAACAGATTTTGTCTGTTTTTTTATAATAATTTTCAACGGCGTTCTATTCCTTGACAATTCCTTTCATTTCTGTGAAATTTGATTTCAAAATGTGTCGATTGGTGAGTGGTAAGCAGTGTGAATGCCACAAATTTGTTACAAATTCTTTTGAATTTTTTTGATTGTAAGTTTGACGCCGATTTTTTCGATTGACATATGTAGAAAATTAACTTCATCCCTTTCAATGTGAGCGAGTAAAAGCATTGGTTACAAAGCTCGGGAATGATTTTCTGTAGGTGGAACTTAGGAACATTGAACGATTGATATATACAATTAATTACAATTCGATGAAGTATTGATCTTATTTTGTTCTTAAATTTGCATACACGCGCCACAATAGTTGAAACAGAACAAGAAAATGAACACAATAATGCATAAATTAATTGAGAACACGCAAGATATTGATGGTGACGTTGATGTTGATGTTGATGTTGACAATGAACAAATTCAAGAATTTATTTCAAGTGTATGAATAATGAGTAATTTTCTTACATACATTGTATACTATTCGTTTCCGAATAAATTATTTCAAGACCTAAATATTGATGTAGAAACCCGAAATTCCGACTTGTCATATGAAATATTAATTTCCTCAATAAATTCCATATGTTTTTATTTTATTCACACAGAGGAAAAATATACAAACACTAATAAAGAAGCTATATAAAAATAGTTACGAAGCGATTTCTGTATAATTTTTGGCGGAATTATATAGAATGTGTATTGTACACAATAAATGCGACAATATCGCTCATTCTCTCTCACACAACATTCATCAATCGCATTGCACTATTACTCCAAATGACCAATACATATTGATATGCAATTGATTTGGAACCATTTGTCATCTTAACTGTTTGTGCGTTGCAACTGTTCACTGTTGTGTGAGAGAGAATGAATGATATTGTCGCTCATTGTACACATTCTATATAATGCCGCAAGAAATTATACGGAAATCGCTACGCAACGATTTTTATATAGCTTCTGTAAGTGTGTTTGTCTATTTTTTTTTTTTTTGTGTTATTTTGGCAAGTCACGATTTTCATTCGACTCATTCTATCATTAATATCATCAAAAAGGACTACTCAATCCATTGAAGTTACAGTAGCTTTAGAGTTCGTGAATCATTAGTACTTAAAAAATGAAATTGTTAAATATCTTGTTTTTGATATTTCTGTTCCTGTGCATTTACTTTGTAAGTAATTTAAGTTTATTTCTTTCATTAACTTATTAATTGATCTAGTGTCATTATTCCATCCATACATTATTACAATATATAATAAAATGTTGCTTAATTGATTTATTCGAAAAAATTCGCAAAATTAAATCTATCTTCTATCTCTCTATCTCCCTCTAACTCTATCTCTCTCTTCCTATCTCTCTCCCTCTGTCTCTCTCTCCCTCTCCCTCTCTATCCCCCGCTATCTCCCTCTATTTCCCTCTCTCTCTGTCCACGTGGCGGATGACAAACACATTTAGATATATACCTTCTCATGAGCTTCCTCTTTGATTTAAAAAAAAAAAGAAAATCGGTCCAGCCATTTGGGCTGGCATCGCGTACATACCAGCACCAAACTATATTTTATATATATAGATTGAGATATTTTTTCTTTATTGCATGCAATGTATACAGTTGAGCAAGATTAAAATTGTTTTGTTGGCAGCATCCCTTATGCAATTGTTCTTTAAAATTCAATTTATTATATAAGCTTATTCACACATTTAACCATTTCGATATTTTATCTAAATCTTTATTTACTTTATTGATCACATTCAAAGGAAACATTAAAATTGAACCATGATCCGGAATTTTTGCGACATGAATTTTAAAACTCCAATTGCCGTACTTACGAACCTTCAAATAGCTAGCAAATCTCTTCAGTCCTATTTGTGTTATTTATGCCAATCGATTGCAAAATTTTTAGTTAAAACTTAGGTTCAGAAACATAGAGATGATAATTTGTTCATTGGAAATCAACCTTTTTCAATAATCATAGATGAACCTACTATTCATGAATTAGAATCGTCGCGTAATATGATTGCACGATATCAATTGCACGATATTTACCAATATTTACGGTATAAATGCACATATCCGAAAATTTGGACGCGGTACATGGCATATGGTTCTAAATCGTGAATGGGATCGTCTACAACTTAAGTAAGTTGTCGTGTATTCAATGGAGTATAGCTTCACTTCTTCCAAATATCTATAAATGATTTCTTCTTCATCTCTGTGACGGAGAATAAACTGGGACCTTACATAATAAGAGAGAGTTAAACGACAGGAGAAGAAATGTCAAATAACAGTGATCAGTACGGAGATGATGAACATCCAACAAGTTGTTTCATGTGGATTAAAACGCATGAGCGATGAATAAACGGAATTCACACGAAATAACATGTGAGGTTAGCTCGCCGCATGGAATACGAAGTTCCATGTCGGCAAATTGTCGGAAACCGATCATCTGAGTGTACTGATCTCCGTTCAATAGTTTATGATATATTTCGGGAAAATATAAAAGATTTTCACTCACCTAGCAACACTTCACATCGTTCTAATCGATTCATTCATCAACCACAAGCCAAAATAAGCGAAAAGCGTATTTTTTTATGTTTTCATTCGTCAACTTAATTCTTCCCGAAAATGTGTTTCATTCCTTTTAAATAACTAGGTGCAGCAGAACCTGTGCAACGAATCAAAAGAAGGTAATTTCTGCAACCAATTCGAAATGAATTAGTTTTAAATAATTTAAAACAATACATATTTATTAATTTCATTCTATATCAATCAGGAGAACCTAGTAAACCTAAACCGATGTAAGTTGAAATTATTTTAATATTTTTGTTAGAATCAAAATCAATATGTGAGTAAGAAGCGAGTCAATTCCACATAAAACAAAAATGTATGTAATGAAAAGTCGTTCATTAAAGATAATAATTTAATTTAAAAAAAAATATAAAAATTAAATTAAATGATGTTATGCGCAAACAATGAAATCTAATTTTCTTATGAAATGAATTTAATGCAGTGAGACAATTGAACGATTGATTGATATGCGACTTGTTGCGACGACGAAAGAAGAGATGGAATTTCACTTTGTGATTTTTTACATGCCGAATTTGACTTGTCAAACGTAATGTCGAATGAGGTATTTCTAATTCACTGTATTCACCCAAGTTTTGAAACAATGACAACTTTATAGTTCGTTTACGTTTCGAAGTTGTAACAATTTTTTTGATTTTTTCATTCGAACTTTACTTCTTTTTCGAATGAATAATTATCTAGGGTACAAATTCGTTGCTTGTAGCATACACAATCGAAAAAGCGTTGTTGTGCATTTAGTATATTCCAATAAATAATAAAAAGAAGTTATTTATGTTAAGATTCCAGTATCATATAAATCATTTTACTTCAATTCAAACACTGTACAATATACACTGATGTGGCTGGACATTTGTTTTCGACTGAAATTACACATGAAAATGTAAAAGTACCTGATCATCAGCATAACATTTAATGCAATCAAAATATTTGGAACTGAATTTCTCATGTTTCGTTTCAGACCAAAAGTTAATACATCAATGTCATTAATTTATTTTCCTTTATGCGATAGAGCAGATTCTATCTTTTCACATGATTTCATTGAACTACCGTTTAGTCTGTTTAGTCTTGATGTATTATTGTATTAATGTTATGTATTTGTAATACGTAGTCACTGCATAGAGAACAAAAATGATACTTTGAAGAGTTCATATTACTGTCATCGAACAGATTAGGTCAGATTGGAAAAAGCCCCGTCCAAACAAAACAGCCTTTAGTACTATCTATTAAGCTCCCAATTTTGCAGTAATCCGTTGCTTTTCTTTGTGTCAAAATTTTGTGTACATTTTTCAAAAAAAAGTTATTCGGCCAAATTTTCATTATTTGAATTTTGTTAGTGGATACATTATTTATATTATGACACACACTATAAATTATATCCATTATTTATTATTATTACAGTGAACACCAGAGAAATGAGTATGGTCTTTTCTATCCGGTACTAAGAAAACATAAAGATTTTCCAAACATCAAACGCGTAGAATTGCCAGTGGATAGAACTAAGCCAGAAGATCTAGTAAAAACTCTTACATATGAGGACGTAAAAATCGACTTTTTAAAAGATAGAAGAAACTTTGAGAATAGTGTGATCACTGTTGCAGCTAAATCAATAGGAAACAAGTACATAGATCCTATTCAAAAATTTACATTCCAAAAACTAAATGTCCCTGGAATGAATAATCCAGTATATATGATATATGCAGAACCTGAAGAACAAGATCCAAACAAGCCAAAGCTTCATGATGAATCGGCATATTGGTGTCGTCAAGATGGTTCTTTTTTAATTCCATTTAATTCGGTTGAAGGAAATAAACCAAAATACTTATTCACTCCACCCTTTTCCGGATGTTCTTTTGTTGTTGAACGTCATACGAACGGATATTTAGTTTATCATGTTCAAGGTGGAGCGGAAAAAAAATATGAAGAAATGGAAGATCATGGCTTCGGTGTAGCAGCTCGTTTGGAACATCAGGATTATGGATACCATATTGCAAATGATAGGAAAATGTATCAAAATATCCATGGTGTAATTTATATGGAATTTTCGGTGGTTAAAGAGAAATGGGAGATTCATTTAGATCAAACACATAATGGAATAGGTATGTTAAGATGGTTACCTAAACATGAAGTTCGATTCGTTATCTCAAAATACAGTGAAGTTGTTGGTAATAGAAAAATAGAGTTGCCGAATATTTCAAATGATTTCAAAATTTCAAATGATGGCAAAGTTCTATCTGAGCACAGTTTGCAAAGAAAAAATGAAGATGTAAAATTGGAAAATGCACCGGACGCTGAAAAATTTAAAAGAATAGTAAAATTGCACAGGTTCATACGTACGGTAGAAGATGTTCATTTACAAGAATTAAAAAAAGAAGTCTTGACAATGGTTGTTTATTTTCGAAGGACGATCTAAAAGAATTTATTGGCAACGATGAAAAGATTAATGGTAAAAAATTGTATACATTTCTAAAGAATAGTGGCGATGAAAAAATGAATGCCCAACTACTTGAGTATGTTAAAAATCATGAGATCATTGAAGATGCTTACACACCAGTAATTTAAAATTTATATAACAAGGATGGATTCAAAAGAACGAAGTTGAGAGAACACATTGATAATTTTATTTATGAAAAATCCCATGTACCAATGGAAACGACTAAGAATTATGATCTAATTGAGAAAGGTAATAAAGCAATGTTACTACACGGTATTTACAGCACAGCTCAAATTTGTTTAAAACAATATAATAGCACCAATTGTATTGTGGGTGTCGGTGGTTTGGCGTCGGGATTTATAGCAAATCACATGGAACACAAAGTGATTGATTTTGTCGCATCAAAATTTGAATCAATGTTCAGTGTCATGAAGAAAAGAATTGAAAGAAAACATCAATATGATTTGTTTGCCAGCCCCATTGCAACGGGAATTCGAAAAAAATAATAAGCAAAATTTCATGGAAAGCGCCAAATATTATTGTAACAATGCAATGGTATTCACAAATAAACAACATATTGATTCTATATTATTCAATTTGCAATATGTCAATGCCGGTGAAATAACAGGCAGTAATGAATGGAACAATTTCTTTTTGATTTATGATAATCAACAATTGGCGAAACCTTCAGAAAAACATTCATTCTTCCAACGTTTAAGTAGATCGGGTTTTCATACCCAATTCCCTGATGCATTAATCAATAAAAAACAAAGATTCATTCAGTCAATTGGAACTGCTTTAAAAAATTCACCAGCGGGTATATTAATTGATTACTTTACCAACAGTAATTTTGATGTTGATGACATAAATTTGCCTCTTGATTACTATGATGGTCTTAACCCCCGGCTTACTATAACCGGCGGCAATAATATTGTTAATAAATTTATATTGCTCAAACTCCCATTATCAATAAAAATCGTTGGCGGTATAAATGCTACAAATATCATCGATTTTAGTCAACAATGTAAGTCATTAAATTCATTTTTATTTCTCTATTATTCAATTTTCTAAATTAAATTTAACTCACCACTCCATAAGAAGGGTAGCAACAGAGATTGTAACAACTATCGTGGAATTTCTCTATTGAGTGTTGTCGGAAATGTTTACAGTGCAATTTTAGAAAAACGTACCAGAGCTATAATCGAATCGCTCTTGGATGAAAACCAATCAGGCTTCAGACCGATGCGCGGATGTCAAGATCAAATTTTTTGCATGAGACAAATTATAGAGAAGTTCGACTTAGAGTGAATACGGAGTGAATGGTTTTCTTCTGGGGGCAATTAAGAGTTTGTATAAGAGAGTGTGTGAGAGTGGATGGTGAATTAAGTGAATGGTTTGAATTGCGAAATGGTCTCCGATAGGGCTGATTGATTAAATCAGCTAATCTGAGGGGTGATGTAGTTTTGAGGGGAAATATTATCTCTGCCCTTGCATATGCAGATGCCCTAGTATTATTTGGAGGCTCAGAACAGGAGCTACAAAACAGTATTAGCGATTTAGAAGCGGCCTGTACGAACTTTGGAATGACCAATAGCAGTTCAAAAACATAAGTTATGCATATTGGGAAAAATCGGGAGCAAGTGAATTGTCTGTTGAATGGGGGTGTGCTTGAGCAGGTGTCTCAATTCAAATATTTAGGCTGCATCTTCTCTGAAGACGGCAAGCTGGATAAGGAATTTGAACATCGCAGAGTGAGTGGTAATAAAGATGTGGCTCAACTCAGGTCACATGTTTTTAATAAGCGAGAGATGAGTAAAGAAACGAAGTTGGTGATTCATGGGTCAATCTTCAGACCAACTATCACGTATGCTAGCGAGAGCTGGGTCGACTCAAACAATATAATTCATGGTTTGGAAGTGGCTGATATGAAAGTTTTCGTATGATTTCGGGAGTGTCGCGTAGGGACCAATGGGAGAATAGAATTAGAAATGTTGTTGTTGTTATTTTTTCGTGAACTTATGATTTTCTTAAAATTATTACTTATTACATTTAATTTCATTATATTAATTTATTTTTTTTTTCTTTTTCTTTTTCTTTTTCTTTCTTTCTTTCTTTCTTTCTTTCTTTCTTTGTTTGTTTCTTTATTTATTTATTTTTTTCAATAATTCGATAGGGGAATCCAATCAACTTAATTTCAATTTCGTTAAAAATGGATCGATGAAAGTAACAAACAATCATTATACCATTTTAAATGACACCTATGACGAAATTTATGATAACAGAACATATCATTATATTGGAGCAAATTCATTTAAAGACATAGTAAGTTGTCAATCGGTCGATATTTCTTCAAATCGATTAATAATAAACACAGGTGGTGGAAATAAGACTCATAACGATGAAATTATAAATTGTAAAAATGTTATTCTTTCACCGTATACAATATTAAAAAGTAACATCAAGAATACGGAGTTTAACATTTTTGTTCAAATGAATAATTTCATTGATAATAATTTAGTATCTATTGTGAACATTTCGGAAGGTCAAAGTAAAATTTTATTCATGGAAACAGAATTAATAGGCAATGATACAAAAATGATTTACACACCAAAATCGAATCGTTTTGAAATAATCATAGACGATCGTTATAAAATCATTATTGAAAATTATAATCAATCAAAAATTACATTTTTAAATAGGAATCTACAAATCATTTTACCATGTCCAACATTGACACAAACTAATGAAACCTTTGAAGTCATGTCCTTTGAATTGTTTGGTGTATGTCGTATACCAAATGACAATATAAATATTCATTATGAAATGTGTATTAATTCAATTTCAAGCGCTAAAAAATTCGATATTTTAAAAATCTTTCATTTGGAAAACGATAATACAATATTAATGATTGGTAGAAATTCGCGAGATGTTATCATTTTTAAAGAGAATATTAAATTTGCAATGGGCAACAATGATCAAGATATTTATGTAATATCAAATGAATCTAATGAAAACATAACCATTGATAATTATGCAGACGATAATATTCTTGATTATATCAATTTACCAAATGTACCAAAAATATTTTCACAACATATGGAATCGTTACAATTTGAATGTGATAAAAAATTTGTTGAAATTCGAAATTATTTTAAATCATTAAAACATCAACATATAATTTTTACGGATAATTTCCAAAGTTTTTTACCATCGAAACGGTTACATACATTTGTACCATTTTTGTATGGAACGCCTTTACGAAATTCATTCATTTTACAGTCATCATTTGAATATTCTGAAATCGTTATTAATGGATCATTATTCACATTTGAAACATATGCAGATGATAATAATCTATTGATCATATCAACGGATGAAGATAATATGATGTCAATTGTAATTGACGATTATTTTTTGCATCAAGAAAAATGGACGCAAATTGTATGGTTTCTCTATAATAATGGTGATTTGATTGAATTTAAGAATTTTTTGGAGCGCACCATACAACCTATTCCGTATGAATATAAAATTGAACAGGAATATTTAAATATTTTTCAAAAATATATAATAGATTTTAAAACATCTGAGAATATTGTTCACGATCAGCGGAATCACATTGGCCTAATAGAAATGAGAGTATCACCAACAGAAATTAATGTTTCTCGAATGTCAAATAATTTAGTTTTTATCCATACAAAATCGGGTACGAATATTTCAATTAATGACTGGAATTTAGACTGGCATAGAATTTCTACAATTGAATTTATTAAACCCTTTGAAATGATTAAAATTCATAAATTGAACCAATTTAATTTGACTGAAATATCGAAAATAGAAAAGTTATTATCATTGGCCAGTCAAAATTCTATTAATCAAGATAAAATGACACCATTCATAGACATAATTATGAAATGTCGGATTTTACATTATGATTTTGATTCACAAATAGAAATAGAAACACAAACAATAAAATGTCTAGGTTTCACATCCATAAATGCTCAATTTCATTTTTTCAACAAATTTTGCAACAAAACACAAATTGAAGAAATGAAAAAGCAAATGGAAACCGAAACAGAAACGGAAACGGAAACTAAAGTTAAAAAACAAATGGAAGCATATTTGTCAATATTACTAAATAATATCATATTGAATGGTTATCCCGATGAGCAGCAAAAATCATGCAAAGCATTATTCAGACATGTTCTACCAGAATTTAAAGACAAAAATATTTTGGACTGAGAATGAAAAAAAGTGATGGCCAAACTAACAAATAAATGAAGAAATATAAAAGCAAATATTTTTGGTGTTTTATTTTTTTTTTTTTGTACATATTATCTTCATTGAGATGTTAATTCAAAATTTATTTAAAAAACATCAATCTGTAAATCAAATGCAAGTAAGTAAATAATTTTAGTTTAAGATTGGTCTTTTCAGGTATGCTAATTTGCTTGAAGCTTCAAGTTCATAATTTAGGTGACCAACTTATTTTTACACAATTCCGGTACAGGGTACAAAAGAACCTCGATGTCGTAATCGTTTTGATTTGATTGAATTGAAAAACACAGATTTTGTCTGTTTTTTTATAATAATTTTCAACGGCGTTCTATTCCTTGACAATTCCTTTCATTTCTGTGAAATTTGATTTCAAAATGTGTCGATTGGTGAGTGAAAGGTGGTCAGCGGTGTAAATGCCACAAATTTGTATGAAATTCTTTTGAATTTTTTTGATTGTAAGTTTGACGCCGATTTTTTCGATTGAGGTATGTAGAAAATTAACTTCATCCCTTTCAATGTGAGCGAGTAAAAGCATTGGTTACAAAGCTCGGGAATGATTTTCTGTAGGTGGGACTTAGGAACATGGAGCGATTGTTATATACAATTAATTACAATTCGATGAAGTATTGATCTTATTTTGTTCTTAAATTTGCATACACGCGCCACAATAGTTGAAACAGAACAAGAAAATGAACACAATAATGCATAAATTATTTGAGAACACGCAAGATATTGATGGTGACGTTGATGTTGATGTTGATGTTGACAATGAACAAATTCAATAATTTATTTCAAGTGTATGAATAATGAGTAATTTTCTTACATACATTGTATACTATTCGTTTCCGAATAAATTATTTCAAAACCTAAATATTGATGTAGAAACCCGAAATTCCAACGGCAGTTACTATGAAGATAAATATTGCAAAATTGTAGTTAGGTGATTCATATATTTAACTTTGAATACATCTTGAACGTAGTCTCATACACTGTCGACTTCATTTTTCGACTCTGTTTTTTTGAAATTATGAGACAAATTTTAACCAAGTTTCACATATTACAACAACATCCGCCTGTAAATCTTGAGTATAACACTTTGTGTATTTTTGTTGATAATATCCAATGGAACCGTATGGACTATGTTGACAATGTATTTCTTGTGTATAGAAAAGATCGATCATGCCGCCTGAATGTATGCAAATCTTTGCTGATCATCAGAAAAATTATGGGAGATTTTCTTGCAAAGTCAAGAACATGTGGGAATAGGCATGTTACATTGGTTACGTAAACATGAAATTGATTTCGTCATCTCACCATATAGT
>JAQOWM010000807.1:0-12742 GCA_029041755.1 Resseliella maxima | reverse complement strand
GAAAATAAACAACCATTGTCAAGACTTCTCATTTTGATTCTTGTAAATGAACAACTTCTACCGTACATATGAACCTGTGAAATTTTACTATTCTTTTTAAATTTTTCAGCGTCCGGTACATTTTCCACATCCACACCTTCGTCTTTTTTTTGTGCAAATTGTGCTTAGATAGAACTTTGCCATCATTTGAAACATTCGGCAACTCTATTTTTCTATTAGCAACAATTTCACTGTATGGTGAGATGACGAAATCAATTTCATGTTTACGTAACCTATGTAACATGCCTATTCCCACATGTTCTTGACTTTGCAAGAAAATCTCCCATAATTTTTCTGATGATCAGCAAAGATTTGCATACATTCAGGCGGCATGATCGATCTTTTCTATACGTAAGAAATACATTGTCAACATAGTCCATACGGTTCCATTGGATATTATCAACAAAAATACACAAAGTGTTATACTTAAGATTTACAGGCGGATGTTGTTGTAATACGTGAAACTTGGTTAAAATTTGTCTCATAATTTCAAAAAAACAAAGTCGAAAAATGGAGTCGGCAGTGTATGAGACTACGTTCAAAATGTATTCAAAGTTAAATACTACCCTGGTAAGCAGTCTATATAGCCCTGTACATTTGTATGTGAGTCTCCCGGTTAAGTGCCATCTAAATGAACAAACATAAATTAGATTCACCAACATTTGATACTGAATCTGAATAAAAATTGATTATGTGGAATTATATAAAAATAATTAAATATTTATGTACAATAAAATATTTTTCATTATTAAATTATCGAAATATAAATATTTTTGAAATAAAATAATAAAAACACTTCATTGAGAAATTAAAAATACAACTAAAGCAAAACAAACTATTTATATTAAGTCTCCGCATGTTTATTCGATTGGTGTTTGTTGTACATGTATACAACAAACACATACATACATGTATACATGTACAACAAACGCCAATCGAATAAACATGCGGAGACCGCGGAGACTTAATATAAATAGTTTGTTTTGCTTTAGTTGTATTTTTAATTTCTCAATGAAGTGTTTTTATTTTTTTATTTCAAAAATATTTATATTTAGATAATTTAATAATGAAAAATATTTTATTGTACATAAATATTTAATTATTTTTATATAATTCCACATAATCAATTTTTATTCAGATTCAGTATCAAATGTTGGTGAATCTAATTTATGTTTGTTCATTTAGATGGCATTCGGGAACGTGTTTGAATTTTTTTTCTCACTGCATAGCTCCCTAGGTTAAATATATGAATCACCTAACTACAATTTTGCAATATTTATCTTCATAGTAACTGCCGTTGGAATTTCGGGTTTCTACATCAATATTTAGGTTTTGAAATAATTTATTCGGAAACGAATAGTATACAATGTATGTAAGAAAATTACTCATTATTCATACACTTGAAATAAATTCTTGAATTTGTTCATTGTCAACATCAACATCAACATCAACGTCACCATCAATATCTTGCGTGTTCTCAAATAATTTATGCATTATTGTGTTCATTTCCTTGTTCTGTTTCAACTATTGTGGCGCGTGTATGCAAATTTAAGAACAAAATAAGATCAATACTTCATCGAATTGTAATTAATTGTATATATCAATCGTTCAATGTTCCTAAGTCCCACCTACAGAAAATCATTCCCGAGCTTTGTAACCAATGCTTTTACTCGCTCACATTGAAAGGGATGAAGTTAATTTTCTACATATGTCAATCGAAAAAATCGGCGTCAAACTTACAATCAAAAAAATTCAAAAGAATTTGTAACAAATTTGTGGCATTTACACTGCTGACCACCTTTCACTCACCAATCGACACATTTTGAAATCAAATTTCACAGAAATGAAAGGAATTGTCAAGGAATAGAACGCCGTTGAAAATTATTATAAAAAAACAGACAAAATCGGTTGTCGGCATACTCTGAATAACATGTTTCGATTTTTGAACTTGTCTACATTGCATTTCATTTTATTGGGGATAAATCTGTTTGTTTATATGTTTTCGTGTATTAGATAAAGGGGTTTCTTATGCCTATAATTATCCTTACCCCCCCCCCCCCCCCCCCCCAACCCCAGCGCCCCCCCCCCCCCCCCACCTAACATCTATGACAACAACAACAATTTTTAATTTTCTTGTCAAAAGCCATTAACCCCCCATTACCTATCCACCCTTCCATCAAACTTCAATGATTACCTTCTTTTTGATATGCGGCTGTCCCCTCTCCGCACCATTATAAGTTTTAGCCATAATTCAAAACTCCCACACCAACCCCCCCACCCCAACCACCCCACCCCCCCCCAGCCCCCCCCTATCCTCCCCCAGGCCCCCTCCCTACTACTATTCAAGGCGAGACGAATCATTTACTACCGCACCCTATCCTTACTCTATAATTTTCTTGAAGGTTTAAAATCTGTAATTCAATCAAATTTGTTTATTTATTTAGATTTTTTTCTTAACAATAACGACAATTTCTAAGCTTCATGAAATGGAACGTAATCCCAACCTGCGTCCCATTCGCATTGGGTACGGCGTTTTAATTCAATCAAACTTAAATTTGTAACATTGTATCGCCATTTTGTTGCCACAAAAATTTCTTCATTAGCATAAATTGTAATTTTTTTCGCTCTGTTTAGTTTTTTGCGTTCGTTGTTCAATTTAGCCAAATCAAGGCTGTTATCAACTTCAAAATTATTGTGGCCATACCAAGGTAAATATATTTGTTTAATTGTGTTTAATTTCGGTCCACATGTGGTGATAAACATTGATATCTGTTCCAATGATGCATTACCACAAGCGATACGTTGAAGATTCACTGCATTTTCCATCAATGCTTTCCAATCAAAATAGGAGCCTGCTACATCAATGATGACAAATTCTTCTATATAAGCGATAGCGATTGGCACTTTACTCGGTCCAGCCAAGTGTCTCAATCTGAAAAATGATTCCAATGGAACCACACCATCAGCATGAGGAGAAGAATCCAATCGCTTATAGAATCCATTTTCATAAAGTTTATTTATTTTCGATACATTTTTTTCTGATCCAACTTCAAATGAAAGGATGTCCAACTTAATGTTCGATTTCAATAAATCATCATAATTTGCCATTAGGCAATTTGTCGCAAAAATACGAATATTCGAATTCATTTCTAAGAATTGAGATAGCTCCGGGATTGTAGTACAAGAAGATACGCTTAGATCAAAATATTCAAGTTTTGGGTATTTTCGTAGCATCCAATTGTTATTCGTTCCAATGACTGTGGGAGTTTCTTTGACAACGTATATGAACAAACGTTTCATGTTTTCACAAGCACTGAAAAGCACATCGAATGCATCTCCATCGATTGTACAATCGGAAACTGTAATTGTTTTTACGTTGCGTAAAATGTCTTTAAGGCACTCAATTTCATCCGGAATTATTTTCATGTTACAAAATGTAACTTTTTTGAGAAATTGATAACTACAATTTGAACTGACGTATTGAATCTGTGAAGCAGCATCAATTGAAATATGTTGTATGAATTGGCTAAAGCAATTTATATGGGTTCCTTCAAGTGAAGGTCTAATACAATTTCTATCCAAAATACTGTTATAGCAATACGGGTAATTTTTCCGGAACAAATGGCCACCGTATACACGAAAACGCTTACAAGTGTTGCTGAATGCAACTAAATCTTCCAGCGATAAGTATTCGAACAATTCTTCCAAGCAATCGATATCCAATTTGAAAATGTCAGGATCCGAGGGCTTGAAGATTTTTTCATATAAAAGATTTGAATAACGCCGACAAGTGGACAACGCCTGCAATTGGGGAAATAAAGTGTGAATTTCATCGTTCATATTAATTTTCGCATTGATATTGGCAATATGCCCTCACCCAGTGAAAAATGTCCGGTGATTTAGCCATATTCTGAATTTGTTTCTTTTCGTTATCATCCTTATTGCATTTGATTGTTTTGGTGCTTGTCTCACTTTTGTCATTGTTGTCTTGATGACCCATTGTTGAGGTTCCCTTCTTGATTTGTGTTTTTGTTTTTGTTTGTTCTTCTAAAATAAAATCATTGAAATTAGCTTTTTCAAATTTTGTGTTTTGATTTCAAGTTAAGGCAAAGGGAAACACTAGGAGAAACACGACTCTTTTACATTTAAAAATTCCTAATTCACTTAAAAGTGATGAGAATTTCATTACAATTTATTATATTTCTGTTATGTGCAATTGAAAAATTCATTACCAAATGTAGTTAAATTCACTCAATTCTCGAATTTCCACAAAAAATATAAACAAAAAATGAAAAGAAATGCGAAAAGTAATTTAAGTTTCAGAACAATTCCAGCTCACAGCTCAGTTATAATATAAACGTCATTATCTGTCAAAGTGTCAATTGAATTGTCTGTGTCATTTTATATTCACGTATTCCAAAACACCAAATTGCAAATGTCAAATAAATTCAAAACACGTCAAGAGTTTACACGACGTATTGAGTATCGTTTCATTTCCAAATTGGCGCCAAAGAAAATGTGCTAAAATATTTCATAATTTCTAAATAAATTATTATTTATAAATTCAATTATTATTTTTTAAATATTTTACTTTTCCGCACACAACATGTTATGCGTAAAAGTATTGCAATCGGTCAAAAAATTAAGGGCACACAAAAATATTTTTTGTTGGCGTTTTGAACCTAGGAGAACATGAAAAACTAGTTTTTAGAGTGTCGTAATATGAGTGTGTAGTACCCTGTACGCTGTATGCAAAAATTTGTTAACACGATAGCTCATTCCTAACAAGCCCAAAAAAAAATCCAGTGCAAATGATGACTTTTGTACGAAAAGTGTCCAAAATAGGCATTTTACGGCACTTTCGTCAAAGGAAACTCATATTTTTTTGCGAAAAAAATATAGGTCGTCGAATGTTACACAATCGTTTCCATTGTTTGTTTGTCCTCAGCATACGGCGTTGACGGTAGTACAAATAAGCAATTAACTGCTTCTGCGCCCTCTGATTCAAATATTTGCATTTATATCAAATTTGAATTGCGCTCTCTTTTTTCCAAATAAAAAATATTTTGGCATGTCAAATGAAAGTTGTATTTCAAGGAAGGAAAAACCTATCGATCGATTTTTCACGCTTTTCCGATCGGAAAATTGGAAAAATAAATGAATTTTAGCCCTAGGTTAAGGGGAGCAAATATTTGAGACCTGTTGATAGAGGTATCACTTGCCCAGGCTGATCCATGGATTCACAGGATTTGGCCTGAATTCCAGAACTGAACTTTCGGTGAAAAGTTACAATTTGTATGTGAAAGTACGTAAAAACGGCATTTTATGACGTTCAAAGTTCGAACCATGTAAAACTACTATTATTTCGCAAAAACAATTAAACAGAAGTAAAAATGCAGTTTTGAGCATAATTCGTAAGTCATTTTCGGTTTACTTTAAACGGAGAAATAGATATCGTGCCTAATTCATCTTATTTTGGTTTCACAAACGCATTTTCTCTACAAGTTTCCTTAACAAGGAGAATGTCATAGTATGGGACTACTTTAGTTAGAGAATAATTTGTTTTGATTATGGAAAAACTTAAAATATGTTATTTTAAGATAAAATATAACGAATTCGTAACAGAAATTGGATAAATTGTATGCGTTGGATTTTCAATGCGGAAAAGTTCATCTTACGGATGTAAGACATCTTGTTCAAATTATGCTACAAAAAACATACTGCACACAAAAAACGTTTGGGGTATGTTCATGATATTTATTGGTGACAATACGTGTTTACCACAGTTGTATTTGACTCTACCACATGCAACGTAATAAATGTGACATAGTATTAGTTTGACAGCAAAACTTTTTCACAATGAGTCTGTTCGACATGCGTACATATTTATAAAAACTTGCATGTGGTAGAATCGGATACAACTGTGGTAAACATATATTGTCACCAATGAATATCATGAACATACCCCAAATGTTTTTTGTGTGTGATGATGCATAAGACATACTTTTCATTAAATTAAGAATCGCATTAGTTAACATTTAGCATTTTAGAAATATTTTTTTGGATTTATTTTACTGAGATTTTTGTTTTAAAAACTTAAAACACTTTTAGCACGCAAGTCGCCTATTTAAGGAAGAATTATTGCGATTCAACATTTTGAATTAGTTTAACAATTGTCATATGAAATCAGAATTTCATAATTTTTCCTCTTTTTTCTCGTCTTTTTCAACAAGTTTCTTCCTTGTTTAGCTTTTGATACAGAAAAAAGTGCAACCAAAACATATTCTTCAGATGTGATTTGTCATTCAAATGTTCATGTATGGAAATTATATTTCCAATTAAATTTGATAATTTTTTCATTTACTTTTAATTTTGATGATTGGATTTTGAGTATTAACGCGAATTGCTTGTCATTTTGTATGTGAGTTTGAGGTTTGAAAAAATGGACAAAGGCAATTCGTCAAAACATTTCATTACTGTTAGGTAACTTTGGCTGCATTCACACTCATAGAGGTAAGAGAAAACCATCAAAATGACAAAATATCAGTAACAAAAAACAAAAAAGAATAAATTTATTTTCTCTTTAATTGTTGATGAAACAGCATTGGTAGAAAGTCTATAGTTACATTCATCATAATTGGATCTGAGATTTTTCTATGAGCCTGTCATGTGCTGTCAAAGACACAGTGCTCACATTCTCCTGAAATCGACAGGAACTGCTAAATTTAGCAACTATGTCTCAGGACCTGTGAGTGTTGCGCTCATGCGTATGGCAGCAAATAAAAAAGCGCGAGCAAAAGTGTGCATATTATATGCGCTCGCTCTTATATACTCACTGCGTACTCCTCAGTCATTCATTCGAGCACTTTTACGTACGGCAGCGAGTATATAAGAGCAAGCGCATATATAATACACATTACACACTTCTGATCGCTTACGTATTTGCTGCCATACGCATGAGCGCAACACTCACAGGCCCTGAGACATAGTTGCTAAATTTAGCAGTTCCTGTCGATTTCAAGAGAATGTGAGCACTGTAAACACATTAATTTCTTTACAATTTAGATCCAATTTTAAAATATTTCGCAGTACATCTTGATAACAATTAAGAAATTCATTCGAATTTAAGACTTTATTCGAATTCATATTAATATCTTTATCGTAGAATTGTTTCAATTCGTTTTGATTGAACATGGCCAAATAACATCCAAAGCACATACATTCTGTTTTTAAATTGTCTTTAAGAAATTGTATGCATGCATTCATGCAATCTTGTGCGTCGTATTTATCGGATAATTGGATTATTTCAAGAATGGTTTGCTTTTGAAATGTTCCACTCCCCAAATGAAAACATTGAAGGAATTTTTTAAACACTTCCGGCGATGCGTCGGTAATTTCTATGTCTTTTTCTTCTTTTAATGGACCATAAAATTGAGCGTAAAATACTTTGCTTGTCAATGCTACAATCAGTTTATGAGCATTTAAGCATCTTCGATGATCTCATGATTTTTAACATACTCAAGTAGTAACATTAATTTTTTCATCGCCACTATTCTTTAGAAATGTATACAATTTTTTACCATTAATCTTTTCATCGTTGCCAATACATTCTTTTAGGTCGTCCTTCGAAAATAAACAACCATTGCCAAGACTTCTTTTTTTAATTTTTGTAAATGAACAGCTTCTACCGTACGTATGAACCTGTGCAATTTTACTATTCTTTTTAAATTTTTCAGACAACGCCTGCAATGGAGGAAATAAAGTGTAAATTTCATCGTTCATATTAATTTTCGCATTGATTAATATTGGCAATATGCCCTCACCCAGTGAAAAATGTCCGGTGATTTAGCCATATTCTGAATTTGTTTCTTTTCGTTATCATCCTTATTGCATTTGATTGTTTTGGTGCTTGTCTCACTTTTGTCATTGTTGTCTTGATGACCCATTGTTGAGGTTCCCTTCTTGATTTGTGTTTTTGTTTTGTTCTTCTAAAATAAAATCAATAATATTAGCTTTTTCAAATTTTGTGTTTTGATTTCAAGTTAAGGCAAAGGGAAACACTAGGAGAAACACGACTCTTTTACATTTAAAAATTCGTAATTCACTTAAAAGTGATGAGAATTTCATTATAATTTATTATATTTATGTGCAATTGAAAAATTCATTACCAAATGTAGAAGAAATTCACTCAATTTTCGAATGTCCACAAAAAATATAAACAAAAAATGAAAAGAAATGCGAAAAGTAATTTAAGTTTCAGAACAATTCCAGATCAAAGCTCAGTCATAATATAAACGTCATTATTTGTCAAAGTGTCAATTGAACTGTCTGTGTCATTTTATATCCACGTATTCCAAAACACCAACTTGCAAATGTCAATTAAATTGAAAACTCTTGACGTACGACGTATTGAGTATCGTTTCATTTCCGAATTGGCGGCAAAGAAAATGTGCTAAAATATTTCATAATTTCTAAATAAATTATTATTTAAAAATTCAATTTGTATTTTTTAAATGTTTTTAAATTATGCTACAAAAAACATAATGATGATGCATAAGACATACTTTTCATTAAATTAAGAATCGCATTAGTTAACATTTAGCATTTTAGAAATATTTTTTTGGATTTATTTTACTGAGATTTTTGTTTTAAAAACTTAAAACACTTTTAGCACGCAAGTTGCCTATTTAAGGAAGAATTATCGCGATTTAACATTTTGAATTAATTTAACAATTGTCATATGAAATCAGAATTTCATAATTTTTCCTCTTTTTTCTCGTCTTTTTCAACAAGTTTCTTCCTTGTTTAGCTTTTGATACAGAAAAAAGTGCAACCAAAACATATTCTTTAGATGTGATTTGTCATTCAAATGTTCATGATTATTCTTTTAATCGTTGCCAATAAATTCTTTTAGGTCGTCCTTCGAAAATAAACAACCATTGTCAAGACTTCTCATTTTGATTCTTGTAAATGAACAACTTCTACCGTACATATGAACCTGTGAAATTTTACTATTCTTTTCAAATTGTTCAGCGTCCGGTAGCAACAATTTCACTATATGGTGAGATGACGAAATCAATTTCATGTTTACGTAACCTATGTAACATGCCTATTCCCGCACGTTCTTGACTTTGCAAGAAAATCTCCCATAATTTTTCTGATGATCAGCAAAGATTTGCATACATTCAGGCGGCATGATCGATCTTTTCTATACGCAATAAATACATTGTCAACATAGTCCATACGGTTCCATTGGATATTATCAACAAAAATACACAAAGTGTTATACTCAAGATTTACAGGCGGATGTTGTTGTAATATGTGAAACTTGGTTAAAATTTGTCTCATAATTTCAAAAAAACAGAGTCGAAAAATGAAGTCGACAGTGTATGAGACTACGTTCAAGATGTATTCAAAGTTAAATATATGAATCACCTAACTACAATTTTGCAATATTTATCTTCATAGTAACTGCCGTTGGAATTTCGGGTTTCTACATCAATATTTAGGATCTTGAAATAATTTATTCGGAAACGAATAGTATACAATGTATGTAAGAAAATTACTCATTATTCATACACTTGAAATAAATTATTGAATTTGTTCATTGTCAACATCAACATCAACATCAACGTCACCATCAATATCTTGCGTGTTCTCAAATAATTTATGCATTATTGTGTTCATTTTCTTGTTCTGTTTCAACTATTGTGGCGCGTGTATGCAAATTTAAGAACAAAATAAGATCAATACTTCATCGAATTGTAATTAATTGTATATAACAATCGCTCCATGTTCCTAAGTCCCACCTACAGAAAATCATTCCCGAGCTTTGTAACCAATGCTTTTACTCGCTCACATTGAAAGGGATGAAGTTAATTTTCTACATACCTCAATCGAAAAAATCGGCGTCAAACTTACAATCAAAAAAATTCAAAAGAATTTCATACAAATTTGTGGCATTTACACCGCTGACCACCTTTCACTCACCAATCGACACATTTTGAAATCAAATTTCACAGAAATGAAAGGAATTGTCAAGGAATAGAACGCCGTTGAAAATTATTATAAAAAAACAGACAAAATCTGTGTTTTTCAATTCAATCAAATCAAAACGATTACGACATCGAGGTTCTTTTGTACCCTGTACCGGAATTGTGTAAAAATAAGTTGGTCACCTAAATTATGAACTTGAAGCTTCAAGCAAATTAGCATACCTGAAAAGACCAATCTTAAACTAAAATTATTTACTTACTTGCATTTGATTTACAGATTGATGTTTTTTAAATAAATTTTGAATTAACATCTCAATGAAGATAATATGTACAAAAAAAAAAAAAATAAAACACCAAAAATATTTGCTTTTATATTTCTTCATTTATTTGTTAGTTTGGCCATCACTTTTTTTCATTCTCAGTCCAAAATATTTTTGTCTTTAAATTCTGGTAGAACATGTCTGAATAATGCTTTGCATGATTTTTGCTGCTCATCGGGATAACCATTCAATATGATATTATTTAGTAATATTGACAAATATGCTTCCATTTGTTTTTTAACTTTAGTTTCCGTTTCCGTTTCTGTTTCGGTTTCCATTTGCTTTTTCATTTCTTCAATTTGTGTTTTGTTGCAAAATTTGTTGAAAAAATGAAATTGAGCATTTATGGATGTGAAACCTAGACATTTTATTGTTTGTGTTTCTATTTCTATTTGTGAATCAAAATCATAATGTAAAATCCGACATTTCATAATTATGTCTATGAATGGTGTCATTTTATCTTGATTAATAGAATTTTGACTGGCCAATGATAATAACTTTTCTATTTTCGATATTTCAGTCAAATTAAATTGGTTCAATTTATGAATTTTAATCATTTCAAAGGGTTTAATAAATTCAATTGTAGAAATTCTATGCCAGTCTAAATTCCAGTCATTAATTGAAATATTCGTACCCGATTTTGTATGGATAAAAACTAAATTATTTGACATTCGAGAAACATTAATTTCTGTTGGTGATACTCTCATTTCTATTAGGCCAATGTGATTCCGCTGATCGTGAACAATATTCTCAGATGTTTTAAAATCTATTATATATTTTTGAAAAATATTTAAATATTCCTGTTCAATTTTATATTCATACGGAATAGGTTGTATGGTGCGCTCCAAAAAATTCTTAAATTCAATCAAATCACCATTATTATAGAGAAACCATACAATTTGCGTCCATTTTTCTTGATGCAAAAAATAATCGTCAATTACAATTGACATCATATTATCTTCATCCGTTGATATGATCAATAGATTATTATCATCTGCATATGTTTCAAATGTGAATAATGATCCATTAATAACGATTTCAGAATATTCAAATGATGACTGTAAAATGAATGAATTTCGTAAAGGCGTTCCATACAAAAATGGTACAAATGTATGTAACCGTTTCGATGGTAAAAAACTTTGGAAATTATCCGTAAAAATTATATGTTGATGTTTTAATGATTTAAAATAATTTCGAATTTCAACAAATTTTTTATCACATTCAAATTGTAACGATTCCATATGTTGTGAAAATATTTTTGGTACATTTGGTAAATTGATATAATCAAGAATATTATCGTCTGCATAATTATCAATGGTTATGTTTTCATTAGATTCATTTGATATTACATAAATATCTTGATCATTGTTGCCCATTGCAAATTTAATATTCTCTTTAAAAATGATAACATCTCGCGAATTTCTACCAATCATTAATATTGTATTATCGTTTTCCAAATGAAAGATTTTTAAAATATCGAATTTTTTAGCGCTTGAAATTGAATTAATACACATTTCATAATGAATATTTATATTGTCATTTGGTATACGACATACACCAAACAATTCAAAGGACATGACTTCAAAGGTTTCATTAGTTTGTGTCAATGTTGGACATGGTAAAATGATTTGTAGATTCCTATTTAAAAATGTAATTTTTGATTGATTATAATTTTCAATAATGATTTTATAACGATCGTCTATGATTATTTCAAAACGATTCGATTTTGGTGTGTAAATCATTTTTGTATCATTGCCTATTAATTCTGTTTCCATGAATAAAATTTTACTTTGACCTTCCGAAATGTTCACAATAGACACTAAATTATTATCAATGAAATTATTCATTTGAACAAAAATGTTAAACTCCGTATTCTTGATGTTACTTTTTAATATTGTATACGGTGAAAGAATAACATTTTTACAATTTATAATTTCATCGTTATGAGTCTTATTTCCACCACCTGTGTTTATTATTAATCGATTTGAAGAAATATCGACCGATTGACAACTTACTATGTCTTTAAATGAATTTGCTCCAATATAATGATATGTTCTGTTATCATAAATTTCGTCATAGGTGTCATTTAAAATGGTATAATGATTGTTTGTTACTTTCATCGATCCATTTTTAACGAAATTGAAATTAAGTTGATTGGATTCCCCTATCGAATTATTGAAAAAAATAAATAAATAAAGAAACAAACAAAGAAAGAAAGAAAGAAAGAAAGAAAGAAAAGAAAAAGAAAAAGAAAAAGAAAAAAAAATAAATTAATATAATGAAATTAAATGTAATAAGTAATAATTTTAAGAAAATCATAAGTTCACGAAAAAATAACAACAACAACATTTCTAATTCTATTCTCCCATTGGTCCCTACGCGACACTC
>JAQOWM010000120.1:0-14643 GCA_029041755.1 Resseliella maxima | reverse complement strand
TAAAATGACACAGACAATTCAATTGACACTTTGACAGATAATGACGTTTATATTATGACTGAGCATTGAGCTGGAATTGTTCTGAAAATTAAATTACTTTTCACATTTCTTTTCATTTTTTGTTTATATTTTTTGTGGACATTCGAGAATTGAGTGAATTTTTTCTACATTTGGTAATGAATTTTTCAATTGCACATAACAGAAATATAATAAATTATAATGAAATTCTCATCACTTTTAAGTGAATTACGAATTTTTAAATGTAAAAGAGTCGTGTTTCTCCTAGTGTTTCCCTTTGCCTTAACTTGAAATCAAAACACAAAATTTGAAAAAACTAATTTCAATGATTTTATTTTAGAAGAACAAACAAAAACACAAATCAAGAAGGGAACCTCAACAATGGGTCATCAAGACAACAATGACAAAAGTGAGACAAGCACCAAAACAATCAAATGCAATAAGGATGATAACGAAAAGAAACAAATTCAGAATATGGCTAAATCACCGGACATTTTTCACTGGGTGAGGGCATATTGCCAATATTAATCAATGCGAAAATTAATATGAACGATGAAATTTACACTTTATTTCCTCCATTGCAGGCGTTGTCTGAAAAATTTAAAAAGAATAGTAAAATTGCACAGGTTCATACGTACGGTAGAAGCTGTTCATTTACAAAAATTAAAAAGAGAAGTCTTGGCAATGGTTGTTTATTTTCAAAGGACGACCTAAAAGAATGTATTGACAACGATGAAAAGATTAATGGTAAAAAAATTGTATACATTTCTAAAGAATAGTGGCGATGAAAAAATTAATGTTACTACTTGAGTATGTTAAAAATCATGAGATCATCGAAGATGCTTAAATGCTCATGAACTGATTGTAGCATTGACAAGCAAAGTATTTTACGCTCAATTTTATGGTCCATTGAAAGAAGAAAAAGACATAGCAATTACCGACGCATCACCGGAAGTGTTTAAAAAATTCCTTCAATGTTTTCATTTGGGCAGTGGAACATTTCAAAAGGAAACCATTCTTGAAATAATCCAATTATCCGATAAATACGACGCACAAGATTGCATGAATGCATGCATACAATTTCTTAAAGACAATTTAAAAACAGAATGTATGTGCTTTGGATGTTATTTGGTCATGTTCAATCAAAAAGAATTGAAACAATTCTGCGATAAAGATATTAATTTGATTTCGAAAGTCTTAAATTCGAATGAATTTCTTAATTGTTATCAAGATGTACTGCGAAATATTTTAAAATTGGATCTAAATTGTAAAGAGATTAATGTGTTTGACAGCACATGTCAGGCTTATAGAAAAATCTCAGATCCAATTATGATGAATGTAACTATAGGCTTTCTACTAATGCTGTTTCATCAACAATTAACGAGAAAATAAATTTATTCTTTTTTGTTTTTTTGCTACTGATATTTTGTCATTTTGATGGTTTTCCTCTTACCTCTATGAGTGTGAATGCAGCCAAAGTTACCTAACAGTCACGAAATGTTTTGACGAATTGCCTTTGTCCATTTTTTCAAACCTCAAACTCACATACAAAATGACAAGCAATTCGCGTTAATACTCAAAATCCAATCATCAAAATTAAAAGTAAATAAAAAAATTGTCAAATTTAATTTGAAATATAATTTCCATACATGAACATTTGAATGACAAATCCGGACAAATCACATCTAAAGAATATGTTTTGGTTGCACTTTTTTCTGTATCAAAAGCTAAACAAGGAAGAAACTTGTTGAAAAAGACGAGAAAAAAGAGGAAAAATGATGAAATTCTGATTTCATATGACAATTGTTCAACTAATTCAAAATGTTGAATCGCAATAATTCTTCCTTAAATAGGCGACTTGCGTGCTAAAAGTGTTTTAAGTTTTTAAAACAAAAATCTCAGTAAAATAAATCCAAAAAAATATTTCTAAAATGCTAAATGTTAACTAATGCGATTCTTAATTTAATGAAAAGTATGGCTTATGCATCATCAGTATGTTTTTTGTTGCATAATTTAAACAAGATGTCTTACATCCGTAAGATGAACTTTTCCGCATTGAAAATCCAACGCATACAATTTATCCAATTTCTGTTACGAATTCGTTATATTTTATCTTAAAATAACATATTTTAAGTTTTTCCATAATCAAAACAAATTATTCTCTAACTAAAGTAGTCCCATACTATGACATTTTCCTTGTTAAGGAAACTTGAAGAGAAAATGCGTTTGTGAAACCAAAATAAGATGAATTAGGCACGATATCTATTTCTCCGTTTAAAGTAAACCAAAAATGACTTACGAATTATGCTCAAAACTGCATTTTTACTTCTGTTTAATTGTTTTTGCGAAATAATAATAGTTTTACATGGTTCGAACTTTGAAAGTCATAAAATGCCGTTTTTACGTACTTTCACATACAAATTGTAACTTTTCACTGAAAATCTTATCTGGGGACAAACAAACAATGGAAACGATTCTGTAACATTCGACGACCTATATTTTTTCGCAAAAAATATGAGTTTCCTTTCACGAAAGTGCCGTAAAATGCCTATTTTGGACACTTTTCGTACAAAAGTCATCATTTACACTCAACAACCGTCCATTTAACGGATCCACTATGCGGTCATCATCCATGGCTGAAATTTTATTGGTTTCTATTCCTGAACTATTCTAATAATTCTGCATCATCAGATTTTTTTTTGGGCTTGTTAGGAATGAGCTATCGTGTTAACAAATTGTTGCGTACAGCGTACAGGGTACCACACACTCACATTACGACGCTCTAAAAACTTGTTTTTCGTGTTCTCCTAGGTTCAAAACGCCAACAAAAAATATTTTCGGGTGCCCTTAATTTTTTGACCGATTACAATACTTTTAGGCATAACATGTTATGTGCGGAAAAGTAAAACATTTAAAAAATACAAATTGAATTTTTAAATAATAATTTATTTAGAAATTATGAAATATTTTAGCACATTTTCTTTGGCGCCAATTTGGAAATGAAACGATACTCAATACGTCGTGTAGTGATTAGCTGACCTATCGATTCAGCTTTTGCGCATTGCATGCACTTTTTGGCTATTTGAGCATGCGCAACAGCTGAGTCGATGTTCATTTATTATCATTTATTGTTGTGTTAAGACCTCAACGTAA
Source organism: Resseliella maxima (assembly GCA_029041755.1). Lineage (NCBI taxonomy): Eukaryota > Metazoa > Arthropoda > Insecta > Diptera > Cecidomyiidae > Resseliella > Resseliella maxima. The sequence continues at coordinate 11,472 of JAQOWM010000120.1, read as the reverse complement.
CGCTGCCGGTGCGTTTAGCAATGTAATTCGAACCCTTTTTCCAATTAAGAACATTATATTTGCATTATAGTCGTACGTCAAGAGTTTTCAATTTAATTGACATTTGCAAATTGGTGTTTTGGAATACGTGGATATAAAATGACACAGACAATTCAAATGACACTTTGACAGATAATACGTTTATATTATGACTGAGCTGTGAGCTGGAATTGTTCTGAAACTTAAATTACTTTTCACATTTCTTTTCATTTTTTGTTTATATTTTTTGTGGACATTCGAGAATTGAGTGAATTTTTTCTACATTTGGTAATGAATTTTTCAATTGCACATAACAGAAATATAATAAATTGTAATGAAATTCTCATCACTTTTAAGTGAATTACGAATTTTTAAATGTAAAAGAGTCGTGTTTCTCCTAGTGTTTCCCTTTGCCTTAACTTGAAATCAAAACACAAAATTTGAAAAAACTAATTTCAATGATTTTATTTTAGAAGAACAAACAAAAACACAAATCAAGAAGGGAACCTCAACAATGGGTCATCAAGACAACAATGACAAAAGTGAGACAAGCACCAAAACAATCAAATGCAATAAGGATGATAACGAAAAGAAACAAATTCAGAATATGGCTAAATCACCGGACATTTTTCACTGGGTGAGGGCATATTGCCAATATTAATCAATGCGAAAATTAATATGAACGATGAAATTTACACTTTATTTCCTCCATTGCAGGCGTTGTCCACTTGTCGGCGTTATTCAAATCTTTTATATGAAAAAATCTTCAAGCCCTCGGATCCTGACATTTTCAAATTGGATATCGATTGCTTGGAAGAATTGTTCGAATACTTATCGCTGGAAGATTTAGTTGCATTCAGCAACACTTGTAAGCGTTTTCGTGTATACGGTGGCCATTTGTTCCGGAAAAATTACCCGTATTTCTGTAACACTATTTTGGATAAAAATTCTATTAGACCTTTTTGGGAAGGAACCTATATAAATTGCTTTAGCCAATTCATACAACATATTTCAATTAATGCTGCTTCACAGATTCAATACGTCAGTTCAAATTGTAGTTATCAATTTCTCAAAAAAGTTACATTTTGTAGCATGAAAATAATTCCGGATGAAATTGAGTGCCTTAAGGACATTTTACGCAACGCAAAAACAATTACAGTTTCCGATTGTACAATCGATGGAGATGCATTCGATGTGCTTTTCAGTGCTTGTGAAAACATGAAACGTTTGTTTATATACGTTTTCAAAGAAACTCCCACAGTCATTGGAACGAATAACAACTGGATGCTACGAAAATACCCAAAACTTGAATTTTTTGATCTATACGTATCTTCTTGTACTACAATCCCGGAGCTATCTCAATTCTTAGAAATGAATTCGAATATTCGTATTTTCGCGACAAATTGCCTAATGGCAAATTATGATGATTTATTGAAATCGAACATTAAGTTGGACATCCTTTCATTTGGAGTTGGATCAGAAAAAAATGTATCGAAAATAAATAAACTTTATGAAAATGGATTTTATAAGCGATTGGATTCTTCTCCTCATGATGATGGTGTGGTTCCATTGGAATCATTTTTCAGATTGAGACACTCGGCTGGACCGAGTAAAGTGCCAATCGCTATCGCTTATATAGAAGAATTTGTCATCATTGATGTAGCAGGCTCCTATTTTGATTGGAAAGCATTGATGGAAAATGCAGTGAATCTTCAACGTATCGCTTGTGGTAATGCAAAATTGGAACAGATATCAATGTTTATCACCACATGTGGACCGAAATTAAACACAATTAAACAAATACGGTTCCCTTGGTATGGCCACAATAATTTTAAACTTGATAACAGCCTTGATTTGGCTAAATTGAACAACGAACGCAAAAAACTAAACAGAGCGAAAAAAATTACAATTTATGCTAATGAAGAAATTTTTGTGGCAACAAAATGGCGATACAATGTTACAAATTTAAGTTTGATTGAATTAAAACGCCATGCCCAATGCGAATGGGACGCAGGTTGGGATTACGTTCCATTTGATGAAGCTTAGAAATTGTCGTTATTGTTAAGAAAGAAATCTAAATAAATAAACAAATTTGATTGAATTACAAATTTTAAATCTTCAAGAAAATAATAGAGTAAGGAAAATTATAGGCATAAGAAACCCCTTTAGCTAACAAGATGTCTTACATCCATAAGATGAACTTTTCCGCACTGAAAATCCAACACATGAAACTTATCCAATTTCTGTTGCGAATTCATTACATTTTATCTTTAAATAACATGTTTCAAGTTTTTCCATGATCAAAACAACTTCTTCCCTAACTAAAGTAGTCTTGTACTATTATATTCTCCTTGAAAAGGAAACTTGTAGAGGAAATGAGTTTTTGAAACCAAAATAAGATGAATTAGGCACGATATCGATTTCTCCGCTTAAAGTAAACCGAAAATGACTTGTGAATTATACTCAAAATGGCATTTTTACTTCTGTGTAAACGAATTTTCTTCAGGTTTTGAACTGTAGTATCTCCATTTACGGTTAAAGTAACAATAACAATTCAGCGAAAGTAGAAGGTCAGAACCTAATTGTTTTGGCGAAATAATAATAGTTTTAAATAGTTCGAACTTTGAACGTCATAAAATGCCGTTTTAACGTACTTTCACATGCAAAGGTGTCATTTTCCACCCAAAACCCCATCTGGAGAACGAACGAACAATGGAACCGACATTCCAATGTTCGAGGACCCACATTTTATCTCAAAAAAATATAAGTTTCCTTTGACGAAAATGCCGTAAAATGCCTAAAAAAATCTCATAATGCAGAATTGTTAGGATAGTTCAGGAATAGAAACCATTAAATTTTCAGCCATGGATCATGACCACATAGTGGATCCGTTAAATGGAGATATATCCAGTGCAAATGATGATTTTTGTATGAAAAGTGTCCAAAATAGGAATTTCACTGCATTTTCGTCAATGGAAACTCATAATTTTTTGCGAAAAAAATGTGGCTCCTCGAACATTGGAAAGTCGGTTCCATTGTTTGTTCGGTCCCTAGATGGGTTTTTTTGGTGGAAAATGACACTTTTGTATGGGAAAGTACCTAAAATAGGTATTTTTCGGCGTTTTCTTCATAGGAAACTCATTTTTTTTTGCGAAAAAGTCGTCGAATGTTACAGAGTCATTTCCATTGTTTGTTTGGTCCCCAGATAAACTTTTCGGTGAAAAATTACAATTTGTATGTGAAAGTACGTAAAAACGGCATTCTATAACGTTCAAAGTTCGAACCATGTAAAACTATTATTATTTCGTAAAAACAATTAAACAGAAGTAAAAATGCAGCTTTCAGCATAATTCCTAAGTCATTTTCAGTTTACTTTAAACGGAGAAATAGATATCGTGCTTAATTCATCTTATTTTGGTTTCCAAGGAAAGGTATCTTATTTTGGTTTCCCCCCCTCCTCGAATTTTTCAAATACATACAAATATTTATGAGCTAAAAAAAAGGTCTTCTAAATAAAACGTCAACTTCTATTTCAAATTTTAACACCCCCCCCCCCCCTGCGACTCATAACCTTGCCCATATATGGACAGAATGAATGAATTTTAGGGGATATTATGTAATGAAGAAGCGAAATCTGATACTGTAACAAAGAGAATGTACGCAAATAATAAACACTACGTGTGTTTCGTGTGGAGCACAAATAAAGATTGATTTATTTATTCAAATGTATGAAACTAACAAGTACTATGTCGTTCACTTATTTTACTACAACATATTATTAAGTAACTTTGGAAAAAAAGTCGAAAAAACAAAAAATTCACAAAAGAAAATTTCAAAATGTTACTCTGGTTCCACTGCCACTATCGAAATAAACAAAATTTAAAATTTGAGAATCATCAGATTCATACCTTTAATTTCCTCCTCAGTTGTTGATTCACTAACTTTAAATGTTATTAACATTATGTTAATGATTCGGTACGGAAGCGCATATTTTCGGTTGGCACAAAACCATCCAAGAATATGTTGATACGTTCACGTACTGAAAATGGCATAGTAACAAACCCATAGAAACCAATTCCATATTGCAAACAATTCCATATTTAATTCTAATTCGTGAATTTTTTTTTTCTCTATCAAAATAGATATTTTTTTATTTATTTTAAAAATTAATTTTAGCATCAAAAAAAAAAATTTCATGTTATCATTAAAATCAATGTCATTGCTCCATTTCTCTGAATTGTTTTAACATGTTACAAATGTGTTTCGGTGGTATATCCAAATGTCTCCCTTATACTAATTTTTAAAAATGCTACGCATACAATTCTCACAGAAATTTAATGAAAAACATCACAAAACAACACAAAAATCATTTAAAAAAAAAAGTACCAATAACATCAAAAGGAAAACCCTTTCTTAAACAAAATGGTTTTGTGGCAACATAAAAAAATATTATTATATTTTTGTAAATTTAGTTCGATATTATGTAAATTTCCAATTTTCCAAATGTCATCGCATTCCGTATTTTTGCTTTTCCAATCTATTCCATTTTGTATAACATTTTGACAGACACTCACACAATCATACAGCAACGAACAGTACGCTTACACAAATCCATCACATTCATTTTCATTCCGTTTTCAGCATTCTTACAATACAGTACTCACTTTCATTCTACTTGCGTACAAAATTAATATTAAATAAATAAATTGAATAATTATTTTTATGGATTATAAACGTTGAGTTTTAATAAGCATAAACACATATCATATCCAAAGTTTTAAAAAAGCGACTGGATGTGATGTCAATGACAATACTGGTTGTGGATTGGTTGGTGTTTGTGCTGTGTTTTTTGGCACTGAATTTTTTTCCACCGACACAACCATCGGTTCTTGCTAGGGGGAAATGACTATTGCAAATCTTTTCAAAATTTTATAGAAATCGAAGCATTTTCACGAATCTTACGAGTCTTACGAATCTTCATTTACATGTAAAGTTGACAAAGAGGTTTGCAATTGCGAGCGTATCTATGCGCATCTTTGTAACACATTATCAAATGCGAATCCTTGCGAATCTTTTATTTATTTTCAAGTATAATACGCTAATCTTTAAATTTTTGATCATAGTTTTGCAAATAAATTGGGATTCGCTGCGAGTCATTTCCCCCTAGGGTTCTTGCGGTTGAATTTGTGCATACGTTTCTGATCCGCTTGTGTACAATTAGACCGGATGATTTGGATCTTCAATTGCTGCATACATTTCATCCGAATCATCCGATACAGTTGCATAATGCGAATCGCAGATTTCTCTTCGTTGAATATGCGCATTTTGTTTCTTCGTTTGTGCTATGATATTTGCCAATGGTTCACGGACATTAATACTTGTGTAACCCTCTGGAAAATTCAAAAAAAAATTTTGATTAGACATTTAACTGAAATTTTCGTTTAAAATCAAACTAAATAGTGAGAAAAACAAAAACATACTTGATGAATCCTGTGAATCGCCGCTGAAATATTGTTGTAGTTGTACGATTGGCGGCGTCATATACGGTAATTCTTGACTAGCTGACCCTCTACCAGCGATTGCCGATGCTGCCAGAATCACCTGCTGATGTGAAGAAAAATTGAAAGTTTTTATCAGAAAATTAAAAAAAAAAATCGTGCAAAATGTTGTTCAAAAAAGCTTATCAGAAATTCTCATTGGAAATATTAATTGAAAAACAATTTTAGATTATTGATTAGATTCAACCAACACTGTTTTGCAACCGACTAGAATCGACTTGAAAAACAATCGTTTTTACCTGATTTTATTTTCCATCGATCGTATCCAATAGGCTCTCTCGTGAGCTTCGTCTTGATAACAAATCATTGTCGTTGTTATTATTATTATTTTCTGCGCTTGAATTATTAGCTGTTGTTGTAGCGGTTGAAGTCGATGGTTTATTTGCATTGTCACCAATTGGTTTAACTTGAGCATATGGATGTTCGGCTGGCCGCACTTTGTCATATGAATGCGATGGAGATCGAACTCGTGCATATGGTGAACTACAATCTTCCGCTTGACTTATGTAACTATGTTGTGAAACGCTAATCTGTTTCTTAACACTCGATGCAGCTGTAAAGTCCAAACATTAATTAATCATGAATCAAAATTTAATGCAAGACATAAATGAAACATGAGACCAAAAGGGGAGAAAATGGCATTTAAAAATGTGACTTACGACTTTGTCCTTGTGGTTTGTCACCAACTTTATCGCCAACTGTGGCATACAAATCGGAATTGGTGTCCAATTGATTTGGATCGGAAATGCGAATGTCGGGCAGACTGCGATGCGGTACATTTAATGATCTGTCAAATGTAAATAAAACAAAAAAAAAAAAGAAAAACAAACACACATTTAATAAATCGTTGACATTTCGCAAGTGATAAATTAAAACCTTTTGGAATCGGTAATATCATTGATTGATTTTTTCTCGTCTGTATCACCAATTGCGATGGTCTGTATCACCAATTGAGAGAGAGAGAGAAGGCGAGAGGAGAGAGAGAGAAGGCGAGAGAGAGAGAGAAGGCGAGAGAGAGAGAGAGAGAGCGAGAGAGAGAGAGAGAGAGAGAGAGAGAGAGAGAGAGAGAGAGAGAGAGAGAGAGAGAGAGAGAGAGAGAGAGAGAGAGAGAGAGAGAGAGAGAGAGAGAGAGAGAGAGAGAGAGAGAGAGAGAGAGAGAGAGAGATAGAAAGAGAGAGTGAGAGAGAGATGGAAAGAGAGAGAGAGAGAGAGAGAGAGATAGAAAGAAAGTGAACGCATATTTGAATTATTAATAAGCGGATAATGTTCAATAGATGATTCATACTCCCTACGGAGTAAATGCTATTTCATTATTATTATTTTATTATGTTTTTTATTCGTTCAATTTCATCAAAGTGCTGCATCTCGCTTTGTGTGCGGCTTTGCAAAAAAGAAAATAAATAAAAAATCGAAGAAAAAAAAAACTCGAGCAATTAAATTATAAATGAAAGCATTCATAAAACTAGTGAATTCAAAGGAAGCCAAGGTCAGAATCGTATGTTTTGTAACTGAAACGACCGTTTAGCACGAACTATATGGCATGGTATGGCATTTCATGACGCCAAGATAGACATTATATTGCACATTCCGATCGATAAAGACGACGGTCGATTTATAATATCGCTGTTGCCACTTTTTTCTTCTTCTTTATACGGGTATTTTTTCTCATTTGCTACTCTTTTTTTTTTCTTTTTTCGACTCTTTTTTTTCTTCGAATTTTTTCGCTTTTTCGAATTGTTCGTATATTGTCTGTACATTTTGTATTTTATTTTCATGTTCGTTTGATCTATTGAAAAAAGTGCACTAAATGACAATCTCGCTTATTTGTTAAACTCATGTTGTAAATAGCTGGACGACAATGAACTTGATGGCAAACACTTTCTAAAAAATGTTGTTGATGCGTTTGCAAATTGTCTGATTGTGAGATCAAATGTATATGAAAAAGCCAGTAAAATTGCCAGAAAAAGAAAGAGCAAGATTGAGATTAAGAGTACGTAAAAATATATGAAAAAGAGCGTGAGATAGAATAAGATCAAAAGCTAGACTGAGAGTGAGAGCTGAACCACGATCAAATGCCAGATAAAGAAAGAGCATTATTGGGAGTGACCAAGCAAGAGCTATGATATTGAAAATGAAGAAACAAAACAACAACGAGTGAGATAGTTAGATAGAGTGAGACTTACTTTCGAACTTTTTTACGACAACACCTAGGGGGAAATAACTATTTGCATATTTACACTATGTGCAGTTATATGCAGTTGTTGCTTTCATGTTGTTTCCTCTTCTCAGTATTGTGTGTAAATAGCTGCGCATAACAGAGTCAAATACGCATAAATATCCTTCTGTCATATGCAGTATATACAATTATTTGCAGTCTATTTGCACCGTTATTTCCCCCTAGGACAACACAAACATGCAGCAAACATTGTAATCAGTGTAATGCCCAGTATTACTGAAACAATTGCAATCAATAATTCCAAACCAATGTTGAAAACATTTTCCATGATATTGAAAATTGTTTATTAGGTTTATTTATGGTTTTTCTTTCACTTAGTTTTCTAATGATTTTAACAATGATGATCGTTTGTGGCCATCCATAAAAAGTACACTACATGGAATGATTGTCGCAAAAACGATATTCATGAAAATTGAACAATAACAAAAAACCGCGAACACTAATCTATCCATAACAAAGGCCAAAAAAAAAACAAAACAAAACAAAACGCGAAGCAACAAAATAAAAGGGGCAAAAAATACTCAATTATACTCGAAACATAATGAAACCGTTTGTTTTGTATGCTCGTTGATCGACTGTGAAATTCTTTAAATTCCTGGCAAACAACAATATATTTTTATCATTTCAACACAATTTGCGGAACTCATAAGAATGGAAAGTTCATTGTTTCTATGTTTTTATTTTTCGTTTCTCTTCTCAATCGATGATCATCAAAACACAAATAAACAATAATTCACAATTCACTCGATCGCCGAATATTTTTCTAAAACTTGTTGTACCATTACAATTACACTGAAAAACAAAAATGCAAATCGTGTGCACGTTTTGAACGAACTTATGTAATTCAATTAGAAACAAATGTTTTTTTTAATGATTATATATTTTGGTTGCAACAAACAAGTCAGTGTTCAGTGACTGAGACAGCTAGCACAATGTAAAAAACGATGTGATATCAAATGCACAAATTCAATTAATTAATAAGGTGTTTTCTTCTTTCTGTTTTCATATTTTTCTATTCATGTTTCATATGACTTTCATTCTCCTCGTCTGTTCGTTTTACTTGTTTCCCTTTCTATTCGATCCGGATCTGATGAATAGATTTCGATTCAATGAATAAAATAACACACACACGGCATCCAATGCTGTTTTCATCACAAGTCTCTAAACTTCTTAAATGAAAGTGTATGGAATTTCAGTGGATTTTATTCATATTTGCCTAGCCACACAACACCATCGTACAGATTCCAAGTGTGTGACTGTTTATTTTTTTTTATTCGTCTTTTGTGTAGAATTCACTTTGATTGTCTTTCGTTTCTTTCTTTTTTTCTTCTCCGTTTTATGTAGTTTTTTGTTTTTCTTCGCTTTGCTTATTTCATATTTCTTGCGACTGCTTTTTCTTATTATCGTTGTCGTTTGTAACTGTTATTGTTATTATTTGCTGCTGTTGTAGCTTTTCCAAAGAAATGCAAACGATGAACTACTTCATTTTTCCTACTATCTTCAATCACACACCGTATACATAATCAATGGAATTGTTTATATATAGATAGATATTTTGTTGGCGAAATACACAAAATATAAATAGAAAAACCCGTTTGTCTGTTTCATTAAATGAACAATGCACAAATACGCGAACGCTCGCCAAATGAATTTTGCATGATCATTGTGCGATGGCTTACGAATAGAAACTGATGCAAAACACAATGTTATGTTGTTGTTGTTTTTTTTTGTATTTTTTGCCAGCTGCTGTTTGCTGATTGCCTTTTTTTTTTTGTATATTTTTTTTTCGTTGAAATTTCTTTCTTTTTTTTTTGCTTCGAATTTTTCGTATCAATTTTTATTTTTTTTTCGCACTGGACAATTTATGAGCAATTGAAAATTATTACAGTTCGGTCGGTCGATCGGTCGATTGGTCAATACTCGATAGAAAAGAATAGATTGTGTTGGCAATCGGTGCAATTGTTGATTATTTGTAAATAACACTTCAATCATCAGTCAACACCATACCATTACACATTTGATTGTCAATTTCACTCTAACACTTTGCCAGGCAGCGCAACTGAACCGAAACGAAAAAAAAAAAAAAATTCTTAATATTTTTTTTTTTTTATTCTTTCATTCTCTTTCTCTCTATTAATTTGCATGAAATTTCCACCGAAATGCGATTGAATTAGTGAAAAATGTTCGATGTGGTTGTTCCGATTCGACAGTTCACTCTTCAAATTGCTTTTTTTATGCTCTGTCTCTCTTTTTTTTCCTTTACGTTTCGTTGAGAAAAATGCTTTCATGTGCTATATCATGTTTAGAGTTTTACATCAGAAATGTTTACACTAAAATATGTGTGTGAGTGTGTGTATTTTTTTTCACAATTTCCTGTCACTACGATTTCATCATCTACGAAGAACTACCACTTAGCATTTACACATATCATATCTTGATTTGTTTGTTTTTATTCAATGATAATTGTATCGGATGAATCACTTGAAAATGTACTTATTCTGAATCAGCACTATGTTTAATAAAAAAAAAATATTACTCAACTAATGTGTGGTGGTTTTAGTTCAGTTCTTGTATCACAAATGCTGAATTATAAACTAAATCGAATGAATTGTCAATGAATTGTTGAAAAATCACATCACATACAAATGATATTTAGCACAAGAATTATTTTATTGTGAAAATGTTCGAAATTTTTGTTTCGCAGCCAAAACTATTACCGATGGCTACGTCAAATCAAGAAAAATCGTGTTAGAGATGTGAATGTTGACACATCTTTTGTGTACAAATGTTGCTCGCACAAAATTTACGATAATTTTTTTTTTTTCGTTTACTTCTTCTTCTTCAAACTCATGACACCTTACGGCGGCTATATTGTTACTGTTGGCAATTGTATGTGTATAAGCAAAAAACAATTTCTATAAAAACAATGAACAATACGATGTAAACAAATAATGTGTCAATATTGAAATGACAGATATTGTGATTATGAAAAAAGGAAACTGATGTCGTTACCTTCTACGTGCGAGCAATTTGACACAATAAACTCCGATTGAGTCTCATACACTGCCGACTCCATTTTTCGACTTTGTTTTTTTGAAATTATGAGACAAATTTTAACCAAGTTTCGCGTATTACAAAAACATCCGCCTGTAAATCTTGAGTATAACACTTTGTGTATTTTTGTTGATAATATCCAATGGAACCGTATGGACTATGTTGACAATGTATTTATTGCGTATAGAAAAGATCGATCATGCCGCCTGAATGTATGCAAATCTTTGCTGATCATCAGAAAAATTATGGGAGATTTTCTTGCAAAGTCAAGAACATGTGGGAATAGGCATGTTACATAGGTTACGTATACATGAAATTGATTTCGTCATCTCACCATACAGTGAAATTGTTGCTAATAGAAAAATAGAGTTGCCGAATGTTTCAAATGATGGCAAAGTTCTATCTAAGCACAATTTGCAAAAAAAAAAGACGAAGGTGTGGAAGTGGAAAATGTACCGGACGCTGACAAATTTAAAAAGAATAGTAAAATTGCACAGTTTCATATAGAAGCTGTTCACTTACAAAAATTAAAAAGAGAAGTCTTGACAATGGTTGTTTATTTTCGAAGGACGACCTAAAAGAATTTATTGGCAACGATTAAAAGAT
>JAQOWM010000597.1:0-20403 GCA_029041755.1 Resseliella maxima | reverse complement strand
AGGGTCTGCAAATCGAAACCACATGAAATTTTTTTTTTTCGAAAATTCCCTCCAATTGCTTCGTATTGCTCGTTAGTCAATACTCAATACTATCGGGTAATACTAATGTCAAACTTGAATCCCGTTTACTGTTTGAAATTTCGCAACACATTTACTTGGTGTTCGTGAGAAGCAAACATGGCTAAAACGGCAGAGCCGGCAAAGAAGGGTAAAAATTATTATTTTTTCGCAATTAAATTGATGCAATTTCGATTGTTTTCGATAAATAATATTTCAAATTGTGTAGTTACAGAAATAGTTTGATTTTAAATTATTTCCGTATAGATTTTTTTTGTGAGTCAAATTGTACCTAAAATTTTGGTGACGTTACCGACAATATTTTAGAAAAAGTTTTTTGGAGCAAAATTATTAGAAGATAAAATCAAACGAGTTTACTTTTCTTTGAGTATTTTTAGTCTAGTTTTTGAATCAATAATGAAAATATACAAATATTGCATTTGTCATTGTGAAATAAACGAAAAAAAATTTGTAACGTTACCGACTTTTTTGTCACAAAATCAAGTGTTTAATTATTCGATATTTGAATTCACAGAAAATACTCAGCAAGGCTGAAAGGGACAAAAGATATATTGAAAAGTTGAAATCAAACAATAAATATGATGAACATAAAAAGAAAAAGGCCGATGCAATGAAAAAGTTGCGTGCAAAGAAGAAGGAAGATGAAAAAAAAATGTCGCCTATACAATTGCAAAGCGTCATCACACAACGTCGTAAAGCGGGACGTGATCGTACAAGAAATTACAGACTGCAAGCACAAACATGTACAACAACGCAAAATCATCATCAAAGTGAAACAAATCGAATTATTAGTTTGAATGATGTTGTGTCCGAAAGTTACAGATGCAGTCAAACACTTGGAAAAGCCGTAAAAAAGGTCTCGAATGCGTTTCCCACTTCACCACGCAAAAAGACAGCAATTTTGGCGCATATTGTTACAAATTTGAATGAATGTGAAAAAAAAACATTAGTTAATGTAGTGACAAAACCCAATTTTAAAAAGACATCAGTTGCAACTCAAATGAATGTGGATATTCGGTCATTTTTTCAACGTGATGATATCTCTCGTGTTTCACCCAAAACTAAAGATGTAAAGAAGTATAAATGTCCAGATACAGGGGAGCAATTGCTGTTTCCAACAAGACATATGACATTATCCATGAAAGAAGCATATGCATTGTTTGTTGAGGAAAGAACAAATGAAGTAATTGGTGTGTGCACAAAACAATTTGCCAAAGAAAGATTTTTGTTTTTATTTTCTATATTACTATATTGGATGTGTAATTTATTTTTTAATTTCATTCTTAGATTACTGTAGTCTCAGCCATTTCAAAAGACAACGCCCGGAACACGTTAAGCCGATAAATGATTTACCACACAACACATGCATGTGTACATATCATGCTAATTTCATTGAAGCCGTTGCTTCCTTACATAAGATTGTTCCGAATTTACCCAGCTACGGTGATGGTTTTGTGTGCCAATTTTTATGTCAAAGTTCATCAATTGACTGTTGGCTTGGCAAATGTGCTGAATGTTCCGGTATTTCTATTGACGAGCTAAAAAATTCAGTTGGTGAAACTCCTCTCAATTCAAATGTTTCATGGATGGTATGGAAAAAAAATTTATATAATATATATTTTTTTTCAATACATTCGAAGCGGGTTGAAAAACAAAAAGAAAATGGAACACTCTCCGATCTCATTTCACACATAGCTGCAATATCACCACATTTTTTGAAACATAGTTTTATAAAGCGTGAGCAAGCAGATACATTTAATAAACATGATATTCCACGGGCAATACATTTGGAATATGCTCTTGAGGGTTTGCTACAAATGGATTTTGCAGAAAATTTTGTATGTGAAGCACAGGATGAAGTCCAAAGCGCTCATTGGAATCAACGCCAATTAACGTTGTTCACGACTGGATTCTATTATAATGAAATATTTCAGTCCAAAGCATTTGTTTCAAATAATTTGAAACATACAAAAGAAACTATCATTCCATACTTGCACAAATTAATATCTGATTTGCCGAGTTCAGTGAAGATTTTGAAGATTTGGACCGACGGTCCATCATCACAATTCAAAAATAAATATATCGTTGCAATGATTTCATGTTTACAAGAAAAGTTTGGTATACAAATTGTGTGGAATTATTTTGCTACGTCACATGGAAAGGGATGTGTGGATGGAATTGGAGCGACCGTTAAAACGATAGTACGAAAACATATCAAAGCACGCGATTGCATCGTAAACAATGCATCCGATTTTGTTAAAGCGTTCAAGTTGACCCCGTCCAAAATAATACTTGAAGAATTTTCCGAGGAGGTATTTGTTGCAATAAATACCGCTTTAGACTCAAATGGAACATTTTCAAAAGCCAAAGATATTCGTGATATTTCGTCGGCACATCAAATCAAAGTCGTTAATGGAAATACATTTACTTACACAACTTCCAAGCAAGGATACAATTAAATTTGTTCTCATTTTGTGATGCTTTTTTCTTTAAAAAAATCTATTTAACTATTTTAGATTCATAAGTCTATTGACAAAAAAATATGACTGATATTTTTATAACAGTTTAAGCAAAAACCAAATTTAATAAATATTGACTGATTTGAAGTAGTTTTGTGTTGTTTTTCAGTTATATTTGTTCACTACAAAATAACAAAAAGAAATCTTCATTTAGATATTCGAGTATGTAACGTGACCGACTTTTTCTGTGACGTTACCGACTTTACGTTTATGTCTGTGCATGTTATCAAATACAATTTTTCCGCTCATTCACAATTTGAATAATTTATTTCATCCTTCTTCTTTGATATAGTGAATGTGAGAACAATAGTTCATTTTCAGATTCGCTAATTTTATCGAAAATGTATAGTGACCTCCAAACTCACTTCCAAAATTATGTGACGTTACCGTCGAGCTAAAAATGCGCATATCTCTTATGAAACAAATGATGTTGCTTAATATTGTTTATATGAAATATTAGTCTTTACGAGCTTTTTCATATGCAATTAAGAAATTAATTGATTCGATTTTTTTTTCTGAGGTATGAAGAAAAAACGGCGTACGAATGTGACGTTACCGACGTGACCCACGTCCATATATTGCAAATGTTCACTGACATTAATTTGACAGCAAATACTACAACATTTGTTTTGAAATGTCATATTTCCAACGAAAATTGTAAAGTTTACAACCATGGTTGGAATTCTATACATCACAGATTTGTTTGCACTAATACCAAAGCATTTGCGTATTTGGTTGTAAATGTGACATTTCAATTGCGCGCTCAAGCAAGTTGGTATTAGTGCAAACAAATCTGTGATGTATAGAATTCCAACCATGGTTGTAAACTTTACAATTTTCGTTGGAAATATGACATTTCAAAACAAAGGTTGTAGTATTCGCTGTCAAATTAATGTCAGTGTTCCAAGTGTATTTATGGTTTATGGCATGCAAACAATGGGCGATCAATGTGCTAAACATTTAGGTACATTTCGTTACGATATTATGAGAAATGAATCAGTACAATTATTCAAAGTTCGTGAGAATGATATTCGTTTTCCAATTGTTAAATTCGAATTTATTCCAAAAAATGGAGACAAAGCGATCACATGTGTTTATCGCGTACGAGTTTTTGGTTCATCAATCTTTCATTAAAGATTAGGCATATTATTGTTATTTTGAAAAAAGTGAAATAAAACAAGTTACTTGTTACAAGTATAAAGAGCTTTGTTTTTTTTTTCATTTTATTGGCAAATAATGTTCAATTATAAATTGTTCCAGTTTTCATTGATTTTTTTTTTTGCAGATTCCATTGTTTCATTCAAGTTTAGAGGATTCCATATTCCATTCGCATCGGTTGTTGTTGTTGACGATGTTGTTGTTGACGATGTTGTTGTTGACGATGTTGTTGTTGACGCTGTTGTTGTTGTTGACGATGTTGTTGTTGTCGATGTTGTTGTTGACGATGTTGTTGTTGACATTGTTGTTGTTATTTGCGGTGTTGTTGTTGTTGTTGTTGGTGATGTTGTGACTGTTTGACTTGGACACTGACATTGCATCTTTATTAAAAAAATAATAATAACGATTACGATAATAAACGTCAACGCAATGAGCACTCGCTTTTTATTAGACGATGGTAAGAATCGCGTTAGGTGTAATCTGTTGGTTGTATTGATTTCATTTTCACCTAGGGAGCTATGCAGTGAGAAAAAAAATTCAAACACGTTTCCGAATGCCATCTAAATGAACAAACATAAATTAGATTCACCAACATTTGATACTGAATCTGAATAAAAATTGATTATGTGTAATTATATAAAAATAATTAAATATTTATGTACAATAAAATATTTTTCATTATTAAATTATCGAAATATAAATATTTTTGAAATAAAAAAATAAAAACACTTCATTGAGAAATTAAAAATACAACTAAAGCAAAACAAACTATTTATATTAAGTCTCCGCATGTTTGTTCGATTGGTGTTTGTTGTACATGTATACATGTATGTATGTGTTTGTTGTATACATGTACAACAAACGCCAATCGAATAAACATGCGGAGACTTAATATAAATAGTTTGTTTTGCTTTAGTTGTATTTTTAATTTCTCAATGAAGTGTTTTTATTTTTTTATTTCAAAAATATTTATATTTCGATAATTTAATAATGAAAAATATTTTATTGTACATAAATATTTAATTATTTTTACACATAATCAATTTTTATTCA
The DNA here is from genome assembly GCA_029041755.1 of Resseliella maxima. Lineage (NCBI taxonomy): Eukaryota > Metazoa > Arthropoda > Insecta > Diptera > Cecidomyiidae > Resseliella > Resseliella maxima. Next base: position 15,595 of record JAQOWM010000597.1, on the reverse strand, counting down.
GATTCAGTATCAAATGTTGGTGAATCTAATTTATGTTTGTTCATTTAGATGGCACTTAACCGGGAGACTCACATACAAATGTACAGGGCTATATAGACTGCTTACCAGGGTAGATTTTCACTCATTGGTTCATTGTCGATACACATCATGCTCGTTTGTGTGCTACTATTTTGATATGGATTTATATTTTCTCCATTGATAATGAATCCATTTTCTGGACTAGTTGATACTTTTAAGCTTATTTCCGAACCCATTTTTTTCTTTCTTTCTTTCTTTCTTGCTATTCAAAAATGATTGAACTAAAATAAAAGTGAAATGTAAATCAAACAAAATTGCAAATGACTACTTTCTGATACATAATGAAAAAGTTTTTTTGAAAAAAATATTAAACGTTTCTTTTCTTCAAAGTCTGTTGATAATTTCTTCATCATCTTCTTGTTCAATTATAGTTGCATTTGTTGTCGCTGTTATTGTTGTTGTTTCTGCTGCTGCTGTTGTTGTTGTTGTTGTTGTTGTTGTTGTTGCTGCTGTTGTTGATGGTGTTGTAAGTATTATTGTTCTTTTATTTGTTGCTGGTGCTTGTGTTGTCGGTGTTCTTGGTGTAGATGATGTTTTTGAATTCAATTCAAGAAATTCTTCAGTATTATTATTATTATTTGACTTGAAATTATATCCTGCGTAAAATCCACCGAGACCAAGACCAAGTGCAGTAGCGATTGAAATCGGAATTCTATTTTTTGCCAATATTTTTCTCGCTCGTGCCCGCACACCATGTATTGTTGGATCAATATTTCCACCGCTGTGTGTCATTTCGAAAGCTTCTTGAAGCAGAGAAGCTGCTCTTGCATGTGATAATGGTCTTTCTTCAACTTCGACTAAAGGTTGAATTTCAATTTCTTTGAATTGGGTTGAAGTTGAAGGTATTTCTTCAGCTATTGTTTTTGCATCTGCAATCGATACTTTTGATGATGTTGCTGATGATGAAGTTGATGCTGATGATGTTGCAGCTGGTCGTGCTATCAAATTGTATTCACTTCGGAAAACGTTTGCCCCCATTGACTGCGTGCGCCGTGCTTTAGTTAATGCACTTGACGAAAAAACTTGTGAATTCACTCGAAGGCTGGTTAAAGCAATGTAAATATATAGTAAGATATACATTGTTTTGAACGAACACATTTTTTTGAACTGAAATTCGTTGAAATAGCTTATTGAACAAACTCAATCGAAAGACTAACTTTTGAATTCACAGCACGCGAAAATTTATACAATAATATTTACATCACGCAGCTGCGCAATAATTGTATTTATTTTTTCTACTTGTTGGACATTGCCTCCTAACTGCATTGTCAATAGTGATCGCAGCTCATTACAAAGTTCATTCGCATTCAGATCTTTTATATGTTTATAATTATCAAATGAAATGAATTTATCTTTTTTCGCGTTAGTATTTTCATTTTGATTATCATGTTTTGTCGTTTTTATTGTCGGTGATATAGCTCGCGTTTTTATACCAATTGCATTATTTGAATAACTTTTAGTAGCCAAACGTAGTTGTTGTTGTTGCGAATTATTTTTAGATAGATTTCGAAGAGAATCACTTTCAGTATTTGTTTCAGATGCGTTCATTGACATTTTTGGTAATGCGGTTGTTATTTTTGATATGGATGTGAGAGGTTTCAAGCTTTGGTTGACATTATATTCACGTTCGAGTCTATTTGTATATGCATTTTTGAATTTATTTTTCATAACGTTTTGCGTTGCTATTAATTTCATTCTATTGACATCCGACTTATCTCCTTCCATCATATCTTTGTGTAACGAATAAGACATTTCATGATAACTGCCAGAATGAAAATAAATACTTCAAATTTTCGTTTCTCTTTATATATTCACTGAAGATATTGATTGAAATTTTTTCGATACCGTCCCGAACCCACTTCATGTTCAAGAGAAATGCAAACAAAACCGAACGGTTCACGCCAACATTCTAAGCAAAGTTCGCGAAATTGTTCAAACTTCATGTCAACATTCACACCAAAATCCATGTAAATATGTCTTAAATTCAATTCATCTTGTCTGAATATAATGACAAAATTACAATTATCTCGAATGAGGTGCTTATCCAATTTGGTATAACTCTGAATGAGGTAAATCACATCGAGACTTCGATGACGTCCGAGCGTGAAAATGTTACGCACTGCAGTTTTATTAATTTCACGATCATTTACCACATCCAGAGCATACATTCCGCTATTGCTGAGCACACAGCTTATCCACATCTAGCTGAGCGCAGGAGATATTTGGATACGGTGCGTCATCTCACGGAGAGACGCTTACATCCACACAATCATCATTGTTCTTTAAGAACTAGAAAAAACGATCAACACGAGTGCATGCTGGGTAGATGAATGCGGCTTATACACTTGTGTGCAATACAGTGAAAAGATGTTTACATTTTCATTTGCTACATGCATAAATATCACTTATAGTTTGCAAAAAAAAAAAAAAATATTTACACCTAAAAGTCGATTATTATCGCAATCTTTTGAGAATTTTTGGAAAATTAAATATTTCGTTGGACTTTATGTTATGATAACATGTTATGCTAACAAAATGTTATTTCATGTTTCATCTAGAAACGTAGGTCGCATTCGATATACTTCTATATCTTTATATGTATTTGTTTGCTATGTTTTGTTTTTATGTCTTTTCTTTCTTTCTTTCTGCCTTTCTCATCTATTCACTTCAGTTTGTTTGGCTATTGTATTTGTAGCGATGAACCAACTTCAGACCATACTAAACACATAATCTGCATAAAAATAAGAATAACAATTCGACTGATTTGACAAGCAGATTTTTTGTTTGAGCAACGTCAAAAACGTATCATAAAAATTGTATATTTTGTATTTTATAATAATTAACCAAATACAATGTTTATAAACTTTTTTCTCCGCTATTGTTTCAATTGATTCGAAACATAAATTTCGTTGTGTTTTATTTTCGTTTCGCGCTATGAGTGAGAATTTGTTGTTCGTGTGCACATTGATTGATGATTTTTATCACATATAAGTGAAAAATGCCCACAATTGGAACCATTTATATTTTTGTATTGAATAGAGAAAATGCAATACAATGTTAATAAATGTAAAATTAATGCGATGCTAAAACATAACGTTCCAGATAAGATAATGTTTCATTTTTCAGTATTTCTATTTACAAAACAGCCTTTTCAAATTGCACAAAAACTGAAACTGAAATCAAAAACAACCATCTGACACAATTTTGAATTTCCTTTATTTATTTATTCTCTATTTGGTATAGTCAAAATTTGCCAATTTTCCTGCCAAAGACCGCAATTAAATCACCTCCACTTGAATTACGATCACCGGCCGAATTACCAAAAATCCACGGAGAACCAAATTTGCAGAATTGAAAAACCTGAAGAGATCATAAAACAAGAGCAAGTAAATCCAATCAATTTACAAACCCAAAGTTGTTTTGAACAGCGAATTTGCTCTCGTTATATATTATCCTAACACCAAATCGTAAAATGATAACGAATGCAATTCCAGTTGAACACACACACACAAGCCATTGTCAAAGAAAAGTTTATCAATTCTTTTTTTTCTTTTTTCTTTTTTTTTTTTATAGAAATGTACAATGAAACATAGATAAAATTCACCGCTCCATTCCAAAGAATTTGTCTGTCTATGGTGCCCATCGTCATTTGTCGCACATCATACGCTCCAACGTTAGCCAGAGCACCAGCTCAAATTCGGGCAACCAATAGGACGATCAACAAAGTCGTCGTCGTCATCATCACCGTCATCACGACTATCCACGCCTTCAGTGATTTTTTACAAAATGAGAAAAAAAATCATTCATTTTGAAAATTTCCTAGCAATAAGTAAAATATCCATTTTTAGTTGATATTGAATATTTTGCAATATATGCAATTTATATGCGTATACGCAACATACATATTTTAGATAGAAAGAGAGAGAAAGAGAGAGCATGAGAATGGTCACAATTATATGTCATAATAATACAGTAAAACAAACACAATTCACACGATGAACACAAAAGAATCATTGCTATTTTTTGTTACATCAATCTATTGGCGAATTTTCTCATTTTGCGACCACATTGTGCTCTCAACATGAGAAAACAATGTGGTTGCAAAATGTGTAAACCATGTGGTCGCAATATGAAAAAACAATGACCACAAAAAGAGAAAAATCGCAAAATGTGAAAAGTCGCAAAATGGGAAAATTCACAAATTGAGGAAAATCTCAAAATGAGAAACAGTTCCTTCAGCCTTTCTTATTTTAGCTTATTTAACACATTCCTGTTGTTTTATATTTTCTTTCTTTCTACTTATTCTTGTTATTGTTATTTTTTGTCAAACAATGTATTATTATGTCTCCTAGATCACATCGTCCTTTTTTTTCATGGAAAATATATGTAGCAATTTTATTTATTGCAATTGCAAATTTTTAATGATGATATTTTATGACAAATTTTTAAACATGAATTAAACTTTGTTATTGTTGAAATATTAATGTTTTTTAGAAATCAACAGTGATAAAATATGTTTCAATCCATTTCTTGTATTCCCATTTTTCGACATTTTTACATTTTTAAAAACATGTCTATGTTCAGACAGTTTGAATTAATGATTGTGAATTTAAATATTGAATTTATATATTTTTTTGAATTGTTTTTCTGTTATCAAAGAATTAATCATGCTGAAAATGGCCACGAGAAATTTATTTCATTCATGGAATAAAGTTGAAATTTAGTTTGAAAAAGATTGCATTTTAATTTATTGAAAATTCTGGACTATTTCAATTTCGCAGAAGAATGAATATTTCAATAATCGATTTAAATAAATTCAAATTCTAAAATTAAATGTGTGAGGAATATGTAATAAATTTTTTTATTTATATTTGCCTCAAAAATTTTAAACAAAAATCAATATCGTATGATTATTTATCGGACCATGGCCTATTGTCTTATAATGTAATACATGAATATTCAAAACTAGCAAATCATCATAAGTACCTTGCCAAAATAGTCACATTCAGTTAGTGACATAAACTTGAAATAAATTGAATATCATTTTATTTTTATATTTAAATCGAAATTTGTAAATTCTATCATTATTGCAACGTCCAAATCGTTCCAAATGTTCAGATTTAAATCGAATTAATTTTTACGATTAATTTTTAATAATTAAATCCAAAATGTATAAAGAATTAAATCCATGCATTAGGATCGAATATGGATTTTATAAATGTGACATAAAGAAAGAAGATAAAAAAAACTTAACGATAAAAAAAACGTAACAATGGAATAAAATAAGCATCTTTGTATAGTAAACTAAATTCTAGCGGCATTGTTTTTGATTGTTAATAGCCGTTGTTGATAGTCGTTGTTTTTGATTGCTTTTATAGTACACTTAATTATTTACATGCATTTTTGTTTTTCTGTGTAGGATTTACGGTATGCTTATACGAATATGTTCAACGATTTAAATTCATTTAGTTGTTTTTCTTTCACAATGTGAAATATTTCGTCGTTAAGATGAATAGTCATGATGTCTTCCAAATGTTCTTGAGTTAAACTACACCGACGATCGTTAAAAACAAAGTTCAATCTGGAAAAGTCTCTTTCTATTTGAACTTCTGTTGGGGGAATACTGAAAACTATCATTGCCAGTTTGTAAAGTGCTTCATTTTGATGTTTATTCTCTTCCCAATATTCCAATATGTTCATCTGAGATGGGACCGGATTTGGATCAAATGTTTCAACTAAGAATTCAATATCTTCTTCCGGTCGATTGGAAACAAGTGGTGCGTTTTGAGAAGTGCCACTTAAAAATTTATCAAGCTCCGCCTGATCGTCGTATTCAAAACTAATGTTTTCGGAAGTTGTTGATGTACCGCTATTATTAACATTACTCGATGGTTGAAGCATTTCATTTGATGAGACTGGAGAATGTAATGTCGTCAACCGTCGCCAAATATTTATCAATGTTCTTTTTGCTTCCATTCTTTTATTTTCATCTTGTATTAGTTGTCTTCTGAATCGCGGATCCAAGTAAATGGCACTTGACATGAATGGATTTTTAAAAATGAATTTTTCGCGTTCAGTCAATGCTAATAGTAAATGATTCGCCAAATCGGTTTGATAGTGTTTCTTCTTCAAACAAGCTTTTAAATGTAATTCCATTCTTAACCAAATACCAAAAACATCTGATAATGTTAGAGATTGTTTTTGCAAAGAGATTGTCGCTTTATAAGGGATGCTCAAAATATAAGCCATCTCTTTTAATACCGTCCATTTGCGCTTCAATAGTTGAAACATCTTTAATTTCTCAACGTCCGCAAGATATTCAACTGCTTCTTTACAATTAATAACATCATTGAGCTGTAATAAATATTGAAGCAAATAGATAATGGATTTAAATATGAATAGATGGGATTTGAATAAAAAAACTCACCATCATGTAAGTCGATCCCCATCTGGTTTCGACATCAAGTCGTGGTACTTTGTACTTAAGATGAATTTGAGATTCTACTTTATGATGAGTTGAATGCAAACGTAACGATTTGGCTATATTACGACACAAACTAATGACGTTGCGGTTATTCCGTGTGATTTTTTTAATAGAATCTTTAATTGCCAATTGTAGAGTATGCGCCGTACAGTTCACACCCGTTATATCCCATAGTACATCTAAACCAAAGTCTGTCACCATATGATCGCTCATTGCAGTCAAAAGATTTTCATGATCTTTCAATAAAACATCATCAAACAACATTTCAAGTGCTTCTTCATCTGTTGTTTCATCCAGTTCACTTAGTAGCTTCGAAATTTCATCATCAGTATGAATCTCTGTTGAATCAACGTTGTTGTTTGACATAACAGTATTTGATGTTCCCGGGCTACATGAAGATTCTGTTGGTGCTCGTATGTGTTCAGGAATGTCAATATTGCTTGCAATTGTCTGTTGCAAAATTGCACCTATATCATTCACCATCTTCAGAACATTTGCACCATTGTCGGTTGTAATTGTTAGTATTTGTCTCAAGTCTATTTCGTAAGCTCTCAGGCGTTCGCAAATAATATCTGCCAAATATTTTGCTGTATGAGATTTAAGTAACTCTATCATACCAATTGATCGCACTTTCAATTTTCCATTAACAATATATTGAACTGAAACACCAAAAATTGAACGACGATTTTTCGTCACAATATCGACCAACAGAGCTAATGCACGTCCCTTCACTTCTTCCTTTATTTTGTCTCGAACGTGGATTGCCATTTCATGTAAATGTTGCTTAACATCTGGTAAATTTTTATCTGACAAATTCAGTCCACAACCTGCTGAGCTCAATTTTTTTAATTTATTTCGAATAATTGACTGGAATCCAGAGTCCAAAATATATTTGAACGGTCTACCATTGATTGCTATGATTTCGACTAGATCTTGAAGAAATTTAATTCGTTTGATTGCTGGAGCTTCTTTTTTTCTTGTCGGTAATTTCATTAAATATTTCAACATGAACATTGTGTAAATGAGATACCAAATTGTAGAGTTTACTGCCGTTTATACTGCTGGAGCATTCATTGCATTTGTAAAATATTTTCTTAGCACCATTAACTTCTTTCTCACCTAAACATACATAATATTTTTTGGCTCTCTCAGAAATTGAATTTTCTTTACGTGCTCTCTTTCGTGGACTGTTCATAATTTTATTCGAAAATATTGTACTTCTTTGATTTAATTTCGATCATTTGCAAAATGGGACGTAAATTATTCAAGACGAAGTGAAAAAAGTAAAAAAAAAAAATCACCAATTAATTTATACGTTCGGGAAACACACAGTATTGACAGCTCAACGATGAAATGAGCGAGATTTGTCATGACGGCGAATGATATTGTACGTAACCATACAAATGCAACATTGAGTTTTCCACTTCTAATTAATTACGAAAATTTGATTCCAATAGTTAATTTATTCGAAATTTTTTTTTTTTTATTATACGTATTATGCTCCGCATCGATTTTTTTTTTCATTTAGATTGATAGTTTGACTAATTATTAAAAATGCTAGCAATGACTCTATACTCTTTTACTTAATAGAAAAATAACGTTGCAGTTTCAAAATCACATTGTCTACGCACACAAATACAACTTTGATTATGTACAAACACGTTAGTAGTTGTGCAGTGAAACAGCAGTTATTGTTGAGAGGTCAAGCTAATAAGAATTGAGCACTTGTTGCGCATACTAAATTTGTAGATTGATTTGGTAATTATTTGACGCAAAAAAAACAGTGAAAATCATTAAAAAAATCTACAGAAAAAGTGAATTCTTGCAAAAATGTTTGTAGTCGTATTCATCAAATCTGCAAAAAAATACATTGTAATTCCTGAAGAATGGATTTTTGATGTGAATCAGGAATTATTGAAGAACAGAGGTGTGAATTCTAATCGGAATGTTCTGATTTTTTGGTCGAAAGTTGGTGTTGGAGATGATGGAATACCAGACAGTAAATATGTGCCAAATTTTTTACTAATGAAATCATCTTTTTTTCCTCCACCAAATGATGAAGCAGTTTACATTGCTCGCCTTATTCATTACTATGGTAAGTAAAAAAAGTATCGTTCAAAAATGTACATTTTCAACACGTGTTCGAACGTGCCATATTGGAAATCTAATAATTTAATTTAATCAAAGATATTTTCTTTGGATATTTTTTATTTATTTGATATCACAAATATCTTTAATTTCTGAAAGAAAAAAGAATGTTTCTAAAATATTTCGTAGCTGTTCACTATAATTAATAACATAAAATTCCTAATTATGACAGAATCATTTGAAACAGAATCGGCCTACTGCAAAAAATTTCGCGCTCAAATTCCACCGCATTATAACTACCACCGTCAGTTCGAAAAACCAATTCCATCATTGAACCCAACCTCAGCTATCTGTCAAATAGCCGGTCCAGTTCAACAAACAGATAATGAACAACAATTAAACGGACAGGACGAAATTAATGAAAACAATTCTGCTGGTGAGCAAACACAGATTGAAAATGCTAACGATGAGGAAGATGATGTCACTTCTGAAGTCAATGATCAAAATGTTGATGAAGTCAATGTTGAAAACGAAGTTCAGACCACAGAAAGTGTCACTGGTGAGGACATTCAAAATTTATCAAACCAAAATGAGCATTGTCTTGACACATCACGCCAAAATAAGACTTTAAGTGTGAACAGAGATGACGTTACGGAAAATACGACAGAACAAAATGAGACTGATAATGATCTATGTGGATTTGATGATACTCTCGGAAGTGATCAAGAAGGAAAACATGAATTGCCAGTAGTTAATGTCGATGCGGATGATGCACTTGCAATGAATGCTTTATTTTATGATGATACTATTGCTTCTGACAATGAAGCAGAAGAAAACGGTCAAAATGATTCAGATAACCAGGCTGCTTCTGGTGCACTTGCCGGAATAGAATTGGAAGAAAATGAAAAAGCTGATTTACAAAATGGCAAAGTCATTGTGACCAAAGTTATCGACAATGAATTGGAAATGGTTTATATTTATGGCGAGCAATTAAAAGCACTTCAACCACTCTATCAAGTAAAGCTGAACGACCCAATATCAGGCAATATTCCTTTCAAAGAAAATGTATGATAAATTTATTATATGGATTTTGAATGTATTTTTTTTAATTTCAAATCTAATTCAATTTTTTTATTTCACGAACAGGCCCAAAAGAACCGTGCATACCTAGTAAAAATTGGCAATCAATATGAAGAAGTGAAAATGTCTTCAATTTTGGTGAATATTTTGCACCGTCTAAATGACTGCGACAATCGCAAGAATGGTGACATGGACTTGGCTTTTGTCAAAGCGCTCATCATTGGATTTTGCACTATAAAAGCAATAAAAAACAACGAGAAAATTGAAAAGGATATGCTGATCTTCATGAAAGGTTTTGAATAATTTTTATTTTGTATTTTTTTGTTATTTTTTATTTTAATTTATTTTCAACTATTTATTTTTAGAACTTTTTGGCATTCGCATTTCTAACATCGACTCTAATGGAAGTCGTTATTTATCTTTTAATGCATTGGCTGACCGTGCATGTAATGAAATCCGCAAAGAAAATTACAAATCGAATGAAGTATAAAGAAACATAGATGCTATTTTTCTTTGGTTGGTGAAGTGGGAAACAATGCTGCTAGACAGAACCGAACATCAAAACAATTCATTTTACTATACATAGATGCTTATTTTATTCCATCGTTACGTTTTTTTTATCGTTAAGTTTTTTTTATCTTCTTTCTTTATGTCACATTTATAAAATCCATATTCGATCCTAATGCATGGATTTAATTCTTTATACATTTTAGATTTAATTATTAAAAATTAATCGTTACTAACTAATTCGATTTAAATCTGAACATTTGGAACGATTTGGACGTTGCAATAATGATAGAATTTACAAATTTCGATTTAAATATAAAAATAAAATGATATTTAATTTATTTCAAGTTTATGTCACTCACTGAATGTGACTATTTTGGCAAGGTACTTATGATGATTTGCTAGTTTTGAATATTCATGTATTACATTATAAGACAATGGGCCATGGAGCCTGAAGACCGAAAGGAAAGAGAAGAAAAACATTGAAATTAAATTACCACAAACGCTATTTGACGCCGTTATTCAAAATTCAATCCATTGTTGAAAACCAGTCGATTGAAAAAAGATAGTATTGAAAACAGTGATAGTCTGTATTTGACTAAAATAAATGAATAAATAAGCAATTTGATTTTTTTTTGTCCATTTTGTGCAATGGCCTTTTAATCAGAAATATGATTTTATTTCCTTATTGAAGTGTAAGTACTTAACTTGAATTTAATTTCATTAAATGTATGTATTTTTGATGTCTGTGGCTTGAAAAAGTGACTTATAAATATAAAAAATGGATTTTGCTGGAAGTGTTTTCGGCTGTTTATGTGTATTCGCGCATTGTCGTCTTTTCTTATTCTTCGTAAGAGTCTATGGACATTTGAAATTGGTTATTGCTGCCTGTTTGGAATGTATGTTTATTGCTGAAAAGAAAAAAAAATAGTATGATGAGTAAGGAAAAATCTAAGGACACATTTTTTTTAAAAAAAAAGAAGTATACCTTAAAGGCCAAATATACGACCAAAAAACCCTGGTTGTGTTTCTGCCGCCTCTTGTTCTTGTTCACGTTGGCCTTGGCGGAGACGACGGCGGCTGTAGTGGCGCTGCACTTGTTCTTCTTCATCAGTTATTTGTTGTTCTTCTTCATCATTATTTTGACGTTGTTGTTCCTGCTGTCGTTGACGGCGTCGTCGTTCTTGGCGACGAAATTCATCCGCTGCATTTGGCTTACGGCGCACCCCGGGAAAGTCACCGTGTGATGGCTGGAAATGTCTTTTTAGACTATAAAAAGTCGAGAAGTTGGTGGTGCATAGCGGACAACTGTATGCTTTTTGTTCTTCACGACGAATTTCATTCATTGGCCATTCACGGTGTTCGTCTTTAACATGCTTCAGAAACTTCTTACGTTTCATCATTTTTTTGCATGCTCCAACGGGACATGTTACGATATCTTGCGTTATATCCATTTTCTGCAATGAAAAATTGTGAGTGAGCGTCAGAGAGTTGCATTTTTATTCTTTCAAAAGAAAGCAACTGAAATTCATATAAGTTTAATGGATTATTATGTGGTAGACACATCAGTAGCTTGTGCGATCAATGAAAGCATGTTTCTTTGTATATGTGTGTATGATGTATGTGTATGAATGAATTTGTAGGTAAATTAGAGAACAATTTCATAAGTAAGTGAGCAAGGGAGTGAATCATCCAATAAGTGACGGAATGAGTTTGAACAAAGCATTGCAATCAAACTTTGAATGTGTATTTAAATGAAATAGAAACTGTATTGAATGAGTGAGTGAGTGAATGAGTGTTTAGAATCTGTGTTTCTGTGTATGGTTCAGTTTTCATTCATTTATAATTTTGCAATTCATTGCCAACCATCTGTGGAAATAAATGCATTACGCATTCGCGCAGTTTAAAACATACATTCACATTTCAACGCAGTTCATATTATTTCTAATTTTTTCTCTATTTGTTATTTTCTATTTATTATTATTTTTTTTTTTTTTGTTAGATTCATATGAATAAAATTACGTTTTCTGTTAAAATAGATTGAAAGTGATAACAATATCAATTTTGTAACCAAAATCCATAGATATCAATATTCTATTCATTAATTCAAAGCAGAAATTACAATGCACAAGACTAAATCGTTCAATCAAAGGGGGAAAAAATCTCAGATAAAAAATAAAAGATTTTCTGGTTGTGCGAAAATGAAGTAGCAGTCAATATCTTTTTTGGTTTTTGTGCACTTTTTGTCAAATTTTAATTAAGAAATAAAATTCTATCAGCAGACACACTTTTTTCATAATAATTAAGTCGCATCACTTTCATTTTCACTTCACTTCACACAAGCAAAATAAAAATAAACTTACCTTAACGCCTTAACTTTATCTTTTCCCCAATGTGAAATCAATGTCATCCAATGTGAAAGTTCCAATTCTAACTGATTTAAAATTCGATTTTGACGTGTAAAGAAAAGCATCTCTTCTGTTATTAATGTTTCGTCAGTTGTTTATTAGGTTTTTTTGTGATCAAAAGTGTGAGCAAAAGAGAGGGTGAACAAGCTAGCTAATCACATTTTCTTTCATTTGTGGTTGCAAAAAAAAAAAACAAAAGCAACTAACATTCCTTTGTTCGTTATGTGATTAAGGTGACATAAATACACATTGTTTTGTAAGAAATAAGAATAACAAGAATAAGAAAGAAAGAAAATATAAAACAACAGGAATGCATGCACACACATAGCGTGAGGCTTTTATCTGTTTTTGTGTGACATGTAAATAAATTTGTACGAATTCACAAAAATAAAAATGTCCGGTTTAAGAAGAACAAAATTCGTTATCGGATTTGAAGCTACAATCCAATCCTTTTAAAAGAACATCAACTGTACATTCTACAAAATTGCTACATGGTTAATAATATAAAAGTGGCCGCGTTCTCATCGAAAAATGTGATGATGCTGTTGCATCTGATTTCCTGCCGATGCGTAGGAACATTATTCAATAACGAGCGTTTCGGTCATTTCTGCATTCAGCAACAAAAGAAGAAAGCATAACAACTTAAATTGAAAATGAAAATACCTAAGAGTACATCACAAGGAAACATGACGATCGTTGTGATGATGATGATAACAAATGCATTTTGATGATCAAATCAAACGCGTTAATGAATTTACAAAAACACAGTGACTTAAAAATATATTTTCTCTTTTCAGAATTTATATTGTTCCGAAACCTCATCTCGTTTCTTTCTTTTTTTATGTTCAACCAAATTGAATAGTTTCATGTTCTAAGTTAAAACCTCTAAAAACTGTTTTTTTGTTTGTTTACAATTTTAGCGGGTAAAATTATGTCAATTTACGAGTTTGCTGGGATAATACGCGCTCTCATTCAATGCTGATAATGCACAACAATTATTAGTCATGTTTTTCTCTTTCTCTCTGTCTGTCTTATTTACTCACACAAAAAAAACGGTTGTTTGAGTTAAACCACAAAAGATAAACGGATAAACAAAGTAACAAGCTAAAATAAGAAAGGCTGAAGGAACTGTTTCTCATTTTGAGATTTTCCTCAATTTGTGAATTTTCCCATTTTGCGACTTTTCACATTTTGCGATTTTTCTCTTTTTGTGGTCATTGTTTTTTCATATTGCGACCACATGGTTTACACATTTTGCAACCACATTGTTTTCTCATGTTGAGAGCACAATGTGGTCGCAAAATGAGAAAATTCGCCAATAGATTGATGTAACAAAAAATAGCAATGATTCTTTTGTGTTCATAAAGGAAATAAAGGAAATTCAAAATTGTGTCAGATGGTTGTTTTTGATTTCAGTTTCAGTTTTTGTGCAATTTGAAAAGGCTGTTTTATAAATAGAAATACTGAAAAATGAAACATTATCTTATCTGGAACGTTATGTTTTAGCATCGCATTAATTTTACATTTATTAACATTGTATTGCATTTTCTCTATTCAATACAAAAATATAAATGGTTCCAATTGTGGGCATTTTTCACTTATATGTGATAAAAATCATCAATCAATGTGCACACGAACAACAAATTCTCACTCATAGCGCGAAACGAAAATAAAACACAACGAAATTTATGTTTCGAATCAATTGAAACAATAGCGGAGAAAAAAGTTTATAAACATTGTATTTGGTTAATTATTATAAAATACAAAATATACAATTTTTATGATACGTTTTTGACGTTGCTCAAACAAAAAATCTGCTTGTCAAATCAGTCGAATTGTTATTCTTATTTTTATGCAGATTATGTGTTTAGTATGGTCTGAAGTTGGTTCATCGCTACAAATACAATAGCCAAACAAACTGAAGTGAATAGATGAGAAAGGCAGAAAGAAAGAAAGAAAAGACATAAAAACAAAACATAGCAAACAAATACATATAAAGATATAGAAGTATATCGAATGCGACCTACGTTTCTAGATGAAACATGAAATAACATTTTGTTAGCATAACATGTTATCATAACATAAAGTCCAACGAAATATTTAATTTTCCAAAAATTCTCAAAAGATTGCGATAATAATCGACTTTTAGGTGTAAATATTTTTTTTTTTTTTTTGCAAACTATAAGTGATATTTATGCATGTAGCAAATGAAAATGTAAACATCTTTTCACTGTATTGCACACAAGTGTATAAGCCGCATTCATCTACCCAGCATGCACTCGTGTTGATCGTTTTTTCTAGTTCTTAAAGAACAATGATGATTGTGTGGATGTAAGCGTCTCTCCGTGAGATGACGCACCGTATCCAAATATCTCCTGCGCTCAGCTAGATGTGGATAAGCTGTGTGCTCAGCAATAGCGGAATGTATGCTCTGACCACATCATCAAATACAATTAGTGAATTTTTTTTCATTAGGTTAGGTTCGATAGCATTTTGCGATCCGGAGAATGTATAGCAACCAATCTCCTTGATTGATCTTAACATTTCACATAAATATTTGTATTTGTCTTGATCCAGTGTTTTACTGTATAAGTATAAATTCTCAAATTTCAAACCATGTTCACTCTAGGGGAATTTATCTATTCGCAAATAACCTCATTCGCTTATTAATGGATTCAAAATTTTATTTATATGAATCATTCGTAAAATATTCGCATAAATTGTTAAAATTCGATTCAATATGGCAGCCTAATATTCTCATACAGAAGTATCAAGTTTTGCAAATGACTCATGATTTTTGCAAATAGCTTCATTTTTTGCGAATATTCTGCGAATATATTCGGCCGCCATTTGCAATTTTCTCCGCCATATGCGAATATATTTGCAAAAAAATTCGCAGATTATTTACATATTCGCATCTATTTGAATGACATCCAAACCCCTAGTGTTC
>JAQOWM010000169.1:0-159629 GCA_029041755.1 Resseliella maxima | reverse complement strand
TGGATTTTGTTTGACAAGTTCGGTAGGAATTGGGCTTTGTTCTTCGATATCAATAAAAAAGATATTATAACCATTAAATTAACCGAAATAGCCTTTGTTTAAAGATAATAATTTAACATTTTGGTAAATCGATTTTATAATCTATACTCATTTTTTCAGTCAATATCAATTCAAATATACATATATAGTACGTGTTGATTTTAAAGGTCAATGATAGTTGCATATATAGTTATGCTCTTCTTACAAAATGTATCAAATTTCAAATTGGAAATTGGGATCATAGCTTTGGTTATTATTGCTCATAGATATTGTAGTATGTCTTTTAGATATTATTCAGTTAATCATTTAGTTTCTCGATTATTTAGAAAAATCCAATAATATATTTAGTTAAATTGTTTCAAACTAAGAAATATTTGTGTCAAAGTTAGGAATTAGTGTTGGTCTTATTACTTAATCTCTTACCTATTACATGGCAATAAGCAGTTGGGTTTCCAGTGTATCGAGATAAACATTGGCAGATTGGACTATGATTTATGACCCTACATTCGGCATTCACACCGCATGCGCCGGGACATGGATCAATACATTTTTGATTTTGACAGGCTTTGTTGCTTAAACAATCTGAATTCACGTTGCATTCTGGACGACAAGTTGGGGGACCACCGATGTAACCAGGGAGACAAGAGCAAACCGCATGGCCGTTTATTTCTCTACATTGAGCGAAATCTCCGCAAGGAGATGGTCTACAGCCGTGATATTCCTCAGGCGGAGAGTATTGTAATGGTCGACATTGAATGAATGCATTTCCTTCCGTTCCACTTGGACAAGTACACATCGGAATATGATTGTATACAGTGCAAGTGGCGGTTGGTGCACAAGTCGTACTTGCGCAAGGATTAACACATTTATTTTGAATACAAGCTTTGTCGCTCGAGCAATCGCTATTTAAAACACATTCAGGTCTGCATGCAACATAGGGATCGCCTTGTAAACCAGGGAGACACGTACAAACTCCATCATTACACTGTGCATTTGATGCACACGGCGAAGGATTACATTTATCTCTTGGAGGTACGTCACGTTCTATTCAGATTTCATTCAAAACATAAATGATTATTTGCAGAAATAAATAATGAGAAGAAATAATAAGAAGTGATGTGAATTATTTACTTGGAGGTATGGGTTGACAAGTGTGGAATGCATTTCCAGTGTATCCTTCAGGGCAAGTACAGGCGGGAACATGGTTATAAACTGTGCATACAGCTTGAAAACCACAAGAACCAAGACATGGATCAACACATTTATATTGAATACAAGCTTTGTTACTTGGACAATCAGAGTTCAAAACACATTCATGATGGCAATTTGGTGGGGAACCCAAATAACTTGGCAGACAAGAGCATTGTGGATATGGGCCATTTGCTTGACATTGTGAGAATTCGCCACAAGGATTTGGATAACATGGATTTTTTGGTTCTGGTGGGAATTCGATTGGACCTAAAAGAATGTTTTAGTGAGTACGAATACGAGAAGTAGATTTAAATGCAATTATAAACATACGTTTTGGAATTGGACTGCAAATTGTGAATGGATTTCCAGAGTATCCATTTCTACATGAGCAAATTGGACTGTGATTATTTACTCGACATTCGGCGTTTACTGCACACACATTCGATTCGCAAGGATTAACACACTTCTGATTAAGACACGCTTTATCAAAAGAGCATTCAGACGAAACAACACATTCTGGTCTACAATTTGGAACGCTACCAATATAACCAGGTGCACATGTGCATATTGGTGCTCCGTTATTTACTCTGCATGCACTATTTGCACCGCAAGGATTACAATGTTGACTGCATGGATTTTGTTGACATTCGTCAACAGCTCTAGGTGCTATTTTAATGACGAAATCGATTTTCATTGATTTTAACAATATAAATTTCACGATATCTCAGAAAATTTGAAAAAATTATTTGTTTTTTTTTTCTATTTGGTGAGATCATAATTAGTGAGAGGTTGAGGAAGGACGAAATTTCGTTATACCTTCCAAATGAATTGAAGTAAAAGAAACTTCAATTCGTATTTCGTATTGTTGTTAATTCAAAAAAAAAAAAAAAAAAAAAAAATCACGTTCATTTAATTACAAAAAGATGAGACTTACGTTCATGTTCAATAAATCGACAATAATTGTAAGGATCTCCACTATAACCAATTCTGCAATTACATGATGCCTCATGATTTATCACATGACATTCAGCATTTTGTGCACAAAAGCCTGGACATGGATCTATGCATTTATTTCGAACACACGTTTTAGTCAATGGACAATCAGAGTTTGCAGCACATTCTGGTCGGCAACTTTCATATGGATTACCATGATATTCTGGTATACATTGGCACGAGCCAATGCCGTTTTGTTCACGGCAAACAGCATTCGCACCGCATGGATTTGGATTACATGGTGTTAAATTTTCAACTGGTATTGGACGTACTGAAAATGTTGATGTATTTTTTCTTTAAGTTCAATTGTTACTTTCACAAATGGGTTAATTTCAGTTAATTAACTGAGATCATTTCGGTTTAATAAAAGTTGCAGTGCTGAATTAAATATCATTTGGTCGTTAAATTCGAAGGGGAGAGATAGAGAAAGACTTTCAAACCCAACGTTGTTAATTGTATATCAAATTTCAAAGACAAAAGTAAAATTAATATTTGCTGAGTGTGTAAATTTATTTCAGTTGATGTTAGAGAGAGAAAAATTGTTTTGAATTGCTTTTTGACAAATTCAATTTATAAATGGTGAGATCGTTTGTAAATTGTAAAAAAATTGTGTTTAAAATTAAAGTCCACTTAAAACTAAAATTAAAATTAATATCAGTCATTTTCATAAAGATAAATTGTAAGATCAATTCCCTCATAAAAAAATTCACAAGCAAGCAAGTTTTAATATTTGTGTATTATTGGGTGTGTGTTTATTTAATGGAAACTTCCCGCGTAAGAAGTGTTCCATTCATTGTTGTTGTTGTTGTTTAATAAAAGGCATTTAAACGATTTTACGCTGAAGTGAAAACATAAAAAATGGTACTTACCTGGAATTGGTGAACACCCTTGGAATGGATCTCCGGTATATTGAGCATCACATGTACATGATGGAACATGATTAATCACTGAACACTGTGTATTGACACCACATGAACCTGGACATGGGTCAACACATTTTTGATTCATACACGCACGATTTGCTGGACATTCGGAATTTATTGAGCACTCTGGACGGCAATTTGGTGGTGTTCCAATATATAATGGCAAACATGAACAAACTGGACTCTCATTAATCACTTTACATGCTGAATTTTGTCCACACGGTGATGGTTCACATGGGTTTATTGGTACTGTCGGTGGATTATATCTAATGCATCTAGTATATGCATCACCTGTATAGCCAGGTGGGCAACTACAACTTGGATTGTGATTGATGACTTGACATTCTGTTGGAAAATTGAACAGTTTTTGTTTTATTCATATGAAAGAAACATTTTGTTTTTTATGGGAATATGAATTTTAAACTTACCACTATTTTGACCACAGCTTCCAATGCATGGATTCACACATTTTTGATTCACACATGATTGTTGTAAACCACATTCAGCGGAAACAATACATTCTGGCTTACAGTTTGGTGGTGAACCGATCATATTTGGTTGGCAAGCACATACAGGTGCTCCATTTGCGATGCGACACACCGAATTTAATCCACCTATTCAGAAATCGATGAATATTTATCATTTCAAGAACGGACGGATAAATGCGAATGGCATTTTATTTTAATATGAAAAAGTGTTTCAAGTTTTTTTTTTTAAATTAAAGCATTGATTTATACTTACATGTATTTGCATTACAGATTTCTGGCGGTGTATGTTGAACAGGCTTACAAATAATAAATGGATCACCAGCATAGCCTTGTGGGCATGCACAACTTGGAATATGATTTGAAACATCACAAATGGCATCAGTACCACAGGTGCCTGGGCATGGATCAACACATTTATTATTTATACATGCTTTGTTCGGGCTACATTCCGTATTCATTGTACATTCTGGCCGGCATCCAATATACGGATCACCAAAGTAATCTTTTATACATGTGCATATGGCATTATCACAATTGGCATTGCTACCGCATGGATTTGGATTGCATGGACTGTATCCTGGTTTTGGTTTTATTGGTGCAATAACTTCAATACATTGTGTAAATGGATCACCGGTAAAACCACTGCGACATGTACAAATTGGTATATGATTTTGAATGCGACATTCTGAATTAAAACCACATGATCCATCGCATGGGTTTCGACATTTTTCAGCAATGCATGATTTATCCGATGGACAATCTGAATTAACAACACATTCTGGTCGGCAATTTGGCGGTATACCAAGATAATTTGGTAAACATGAACATGATGGACGATCACCAATTGGTCGACATTCGGCAAAGTTTCCACATGGTGATGGAATGCATGGATTTACGGATATTGGTGGTGTTGGTGGTGGTGGTGATTCTTTTGGTTTTGGATAACATCTTACCAATGGATCACCAATGAAATTAATTGGACAACTACAAATTGGATTGTGTGTTATCACTTGACAATCAGCTTCAACACCGCAAGCTCCATTACATGGATTTTGGCATTTAAATTTATGGCACGCTTTATTCATTGGACATTCCGAATTAACTGTACATTCTGGCCGGCAATATGGTGGTTCTCCAATGTATTCATCAATGCATGAACATACAGCAATACCATTTACTTCATGACAACGACTATGTGGTCCACATGGTGATGGTCGGCATACATCGAATGGTGTTGGCGATGGTAATGGATCATGGAATGGTTGACATGATGTAAATGGATCACCGCTAAAACCATTGCGACATGTACATGTTGGCACATGATTTACTGTTAAACATTCAGCATTTTGTGCACAAATACCCGGACATGGATCAGTACATTTATTATTTGTACATGCTTTGTCCGATGGACAATCAGATGAGTGTACACATTCTGGTCGACATCCTTCATATGGATTACCATAATAGTTTTCAATGCAACGACAAGCACCAACACCATTACGATGAATACATTCAGCATTTGATGCACACGGTGATGGATCGCATGGATTAATAACAACAGTTGGTTGAATTGAACACTTTTCAAATGGATTTCCACTTGTACCAGCTGGACAAATGCATGAAACGGTATGACTGATAACATGACATTCAGCTCCAATACCACATGATTCAATGCATGGATTCTGGCATTTTTGATTTATACATGCAAGTTGAGCTGGACAATCGGTATTGATAACACATTCAGGTCGACAATTTGGTGGAGTACCAATGTATCCGCTAATACATTGACATGTTGCTGTTTCGCCAACGGCATGACATTTACTGTTTGGTCCACATGGATTGCATCCATCACGGCATGGATTTTCCACACATGGATCTTTACTTCTTGGTGGTGGCGGCGGTACAACTGGTATTTGCTGACATCCACGGAATGGATCACCAGTTTCACCTGGTTTGCAACTACAAATTGGTGAATGATTGATAACTTCACATCGTGCATTTATACCACAAACTCCAATGCATGGATCGACACATTTTTGATTAATACAGGCAAATGTTGGTGAACATTCCGATGAAACAACACATTCTGGACGGCATTGCGGTGGTGCTCCAATGAAACCAGGCAAACATGTACAAACTGCATGGTCATTGGAATCATGGCATTTACTGTTTGGCTATTTTTTTTTTTTTTTTTTTTTTTTTCAAAGAAAGTTCATTGAATTAGTAATATGAAATAATATTATCGAGAATTAATTGTAATTAATATATTTACCCCGCATGGTGATGGATTACAAACATCAACCCGTACAATTGGCAGTGCAGGACGACACAAACTGAATGGATCACCGGTGAAACCATCTTGACATGAGCAAATTGGAATATGATTAACAACTTCACAAATTGCATTTTGTCCACATGTTCCAACGCATGGATTTACACATTTGCTACGCAAACATGCTTGATTTCGATTACATTCAGCATTTGTTGTACATTCTGGTCGACATATTTCATATGGATTTCCTTGATATTCAGCAATACATCGGCATTCATTGCCAATGCATTCTGCATTTAATCCGCATGGATTTTCGCTACAAAAATCTTTTGGTTTGCTGGAATCAATTGGTCTAACTTCAATTGGTTTACATTGTACAAATGGATCACCTTCGAATCCTTCATTGCATGTACAAATTGGAACATGGCTCAAAACATGACAAGCTGAAAAATGGTTTTGATTATAATTTTTAAAATTGCAAAAAAAAGTGAAAATAAAAAAAAATAAATCCAAACAAAAACTCAAAATAAATTGCACACTTACTTGCTTCAAAACCACATGATCCAGGGCATGGATCTTTACATCTTTGTTGTATGCAAGCTTGTTGTGATGGACATTCGCTATTCAAAACACATTCGGGTCGACAAGATGGTGGTTGACCAATATAATTTTCTAAACATGAGCATGCAGGGAATCCAGAAACCATTTGACACTTTGAATTTGGACCACATGGTGATGGTATACAGCTTGGCGGTGCTTCGGTTGGCACTGGATCTTCTTTTACTTGAGAAATTGATTTAATTTTTTTTTTTTTTTTTTTAAAGATCGAATAAATTAGTTCAAATTAATTTCAAAAATATTCTGCAACTTACCAATATTACATCGCACGAATGGATCGCCAGTGTATCCATTTGGACAAGCACAAATTGGACTATGATTGTTGGTATGACAAATTGAGTCAATTCCACATGTATGTGGACATGGATCAGCACATTTTTGATTAATACATGCTTTGTCCGATGGACATTCAGAATTAACAACACATTCTGGTCGACAATTTGGCGGTGTTCCAATATAACCAGGTGAACATGAGCATACTGCTTGTCCAGCATTATCACGACAATTACTATTTGGTCCACATGGTGATGGTGAGCATACTTGTTTTGGTACAATTGGAGCAATTGGTATTTCATGGCAACGCGCAAATGGATCACCAGTAAAACCAGATGGGCATGTACATGTTGGTATATGATTTGCAACATGACATTCAGCATATGTTCCACAAATGCCAATGCATGGATCCACACATTTATATTTTACACAAGTTAAACGATCATTACAATCATCATTGAATTCACATTCACGATGACAACCACGATTTTTATCATATGGATTTCCTTCAAATCCAGGCAAACAATAACATGCACCAGCACCATTTCGTTCTCGACATTCAGCATTTAATCCACATGGTGATGGTTGACATGGTGTTGGTTCTGGATCACTTGGAATGGCTATTTAATTGAAATAACATTTAATTAATACTTTAATTCTCATTTCAATAATGATATCAGTGAATATGAGAATGGGTAAAAAAAAAAAATCTGCTTCCAAATATTCCAATATCCAAATTCAAACCAAAAATCTTCCAAAATCCAATAGGAATAAAAAAAAAAAAATTATCAAAATTTAATCTTAAATTACATGCATTTTGTTGCAATTTGTTTTCACTTTGTTTGTTCAAATACAAGTGGCTATGAAAAATAAAATTTGCCAAAACTAAAATTCTATATCAAACATTTTACTTTTACGTATTCAAAGATACAGAGAGAAAGAGAGAGCAGATCTTTTTGTGGTGATGTCATACAAACCATTTAAATGTGATTGATACACATAAATTGTGTATTTACACTACTAGTCTATTTTATGTTTAAATACATCAGCAAACGATGTTATTGTACAAGAAAAACGAAAATAATCGAGAATTACAAATTGATTAGTTGGGATCATTAAATTAACTTTTAGATTTTTGATTATACAGTTAAAATATGACCAATATTTGTGTGATTGGATAATTAAAACAACAATTATTATTTAATGGATCGTTTGCTGAAGACATTCAAACTATTTTGTGTTATCGTATTCAATTCAAGGAAAAATATTCATTTGTTGAATTGTCAATATTTCACATGAAATGAATCCATTAAATTGAATACGATTGTTTGTTTAGAGAATATTATGGTGGTGATGATGGTGTAATATGCTTAATCAAATAGATAAATTATTATGAATTAGATTCTTACATGTGACAACAATTACTGTACATCGTGTGTT
The DNA here is from genome assembly GCA_029041755.1 of Resseliella maxima. NCBI lineage: Eukaryota > Metazoa > Arthropoda > Insecta > Diptera > Cecidomyiidae > Resseliella > Resseliella maxima. The sequence goes on along the minus strand of JAQOWM010000169.1, from coordinate 151,392 downwards.
TGGATCGCCTTCGTATCCAAATATACAATTACATACAGGATTATGTTTAACTACACTACAAAGAGCATTTTCGCCGCATTTGCCGATACATGGATCAATACATTTCTCATTTATACATGCTTTGTTGCTGGGACACTCTGCATTTATTGTACATTCGGGCCGACAATTTGGTGGCCGTCCAATATAATTTGGTAAACATGAGCAAGCGCCTTGATTTCCAATTATACGGCATTGTGAATTTGGTCCGCATGGATTATTAATACAAGGATTGTCATTATGTTTTGATTCAGCTAAGTAGAACAGATTGGGTCAGTTATTACAATGGGATTTATTATAAATTTTCTGTGGGACAAGCAATTCGATGAATCAATCCGATTTCTTGGGAAATTCTTTTGATTTGAATTTTTCTATTTAAGATTAATTCGGAAAATGTCCACAAAAGACTGGACAATTTTTTTTAGAGAGAGAGAGAGAGATAGAATAGAAAAGAATGAAAAATTAAATTGAATTTTCCCCCTTTTTTTTCACAGAATTCAATCTCCCGAAAACGGATTTGATTTGTCGACAAATTTTTTTCAAAATGTTTATAATTTGATCTTACTGTCATGTATAATTGGATTGCATTGACGGAATGGATCACCATTAAAACCTATGGAACAGCTACAGATTGGCTTATGATTGACTACTTTACAAATGGCATTTTTTGCACAAACATCTTGTGCGCATGGATTCACACATTTTTGATTGATACAGGCTTTATTTTGTGGACATTCAGTGCTAACCATACATTCGGGTCTACAATTTGGTGGCATTCCAATGTAATCGGGTTGACATGAGCACACCGGATGTTGATGCACTTCATGACAAATACTATATGGTCCACAAATATTTGGTGAACATACTTCTACTGGGGGTGGTATGGTTGCTATAATAATATTTACAAGTTTCGGTTTATTTATTGTATTAAAATGTGAGCACAAAATTGTTTTTGATTTTTTTTTTTTCATTGAATTTTAGATTCATTTGTTTAGCTTATTGTTTCAATATGTAAATGATCAATAATTTCAAGAAATTTACACATGAAATTTACGGCGGATTGTTTCATTCATATGTTACATTCACCAAGGGAAATTATATATAAACAAGGGCTGATATTGATATTGATATTGCATTTGAGCAATCAAAGGGAAGTGAAATTATCATCACAAATACAATAATGAAACAACTTTATTCAAATGAACATGAAATTCAGCATTGAAAACTTACTGATTTCAATTGGAGTACAAGAGATCGTCGGATTACCGGTAAAACCGTTATCACAGAAGCAATTTGTGGCATGATTTCGAACCGTACAAACTAACAAAGAAAAAATCAACGAAAATTTAATGTGAATTGTTTTGCTAGTAAGCAACAATTAAAATCATTGCGAATGTTCGTGCGACTTACTCGCATTAACTGGGCAAACGCCTGGACATGGATCTTTGCATTTGTTATTAATGCAAGCTTTTGATTGATCACATTCAGAGTTTTGTACACATTCTGGCCTACATCCAGTATATGGATCACCATAATACTCCGGTAAACATGTACAAGAACCAACGCCATTCAATTCTTTACAATCAGTATTGGCACCGCATGGTGATGGTGAACATGGACGGATTTTTTGTTCTGGTATCGGTGGCACTAAATATGTAATTTAAATCAAATGAATATCAGTCATGGAGATCAAGAGAGATAGAGAGAGAAAGAAATTTCGAAAGTGAGAAATCAAAATTTTGAACAAAAAAAAAAAAAAAAGAAAAGATCTAGATATGATGACAATGATGAATTGGAAATGGATAGACGTAGAAAAGTTCAAAATAAATGGATTCATGAATCAATTTGTATCGAATAAATTAAGATAAGTAGAGAATAGAGTCTTACATTTAGGTATTTCTGTACAACCAGAGAATGGATCGCCAGTGAAACCATGCTCACACTGACATATTGAATTGTGACTTAATACATTACAGAATGTATGAAGTCCACATGCACCCACACAAGGATCGCTACACCGTTCATTTATACATGCTAAATTAGCTGGGCATTCGGCAGAGTGTATACACTCTGGACGACAATTTGGTGCCCGTCCAATATAATTAGGTAAACATGAACATACAGGAGAATCACCGACAGCGCGGCACTGACTATATGGACCGCAAGGATTGTTGATACAAGGATTTCCACTTGGTTTTGGTTCATCTACAATTTCTACATTTTATATACATGGTATAGAACAGAGAAAGTAGAGGGGAAAATAGTAATTTACAAAATAGTTCTCATGCGATTCAAAGAAAGGGGAAAAAAACACTAAAAGCTTTTTAGACTTGAGAAATTGATCGATTGAAATGGAATAAAATATGTATTTGAATAAAGAATAAAGAATATATTTCATTTCATTACATTTTTTTAAAATTAATTTCAATTTTATTTGAAATCGACGTTTTGTTCCTCGAGTCTAAATCGCTTAAAAAAGCATGCACTTACTTTCGATTACACAGCGAATGAAAGGATCACCAGTGTAACCAGGCGAACATGAACAGATTGGTGAATGACTAACAACATTGCATCGAGCATGTTGGCCGCATGAGCCAATGCACGGATCAACACATTTATTATTGATGCAAGCTCGATTTTGTGCACAATCAGAACTAACCACACATTCTGGTCGACAATTTGGCGCACTACCGATAAAACCTGGTAGACATGAGCATACTTCATGCTCATTCACGACTCGACATTGACTATTTAAACCACATGGGTTCGGATGGCACAGCGTAACATTGTGATATTCTATTTTGTGTGAGGATTTTTTTTACGTTTAGTAATTGAGAAATTGAAAAATGTTTGCGCTTGAAAAAATGTTCCATTTTTCTCAATAAAATGTAATTTAATTTCAAAAATTCTTAAAAAACGTTTTTATACGAATGTTGATGGAAAAAATTCGAAAAAAGAAAAATATTTTCTACATTACATAACTTTCAATTGGTAAATTTCATTGAGAAATATGAACTTTTTCAAGTAAATATTTTTGAGAAAATGATTTGTTTTTAAAAACAAATTTCTTACTAGGTGGAGATGGTTCTTTATAGCATCCAGTGAATGGATTTCCAGTATAACCAACCATGCAATGACATGTTGGTGCATGATTGCTAACACGACATTCGGCATTTGGCGCACAAACACCGGGACATGGATCTTTGCATTTGTTATTAATGCAGGCCAAATGATTTGGACAATCGCTATTACCGACACATTGTGGTCGACAACCGCTATATGGATCGCCAAAATATTCTGGCAAACATTTACATGCACCAGCTCCATTTTTCTCATTGCATTCAGCATTGGCGCCACAAGGATTTGGTGAACAAGGATGTTTATCTTCATCGCGAATGACTGCAGGGAAATAGTTAAGAATTGTTGATTTTTTTTTTTTTTTTTTTTTTTTTTTTAACAAACAATTTGAAAATTTATCACAAATGGCAGTGATAAAAACGAAAAAGCTTGGTTATTTCAATTGAAATGGGACGCGCACAAGAAATATTCAAAATATTCAGGTTAAAAAATAGGAATAAAAAAAAGTAATCTGTTTCTTTTGCCTAGTTTCTAGTTGTTTTGAAAAATTAATTTTGATCGAGACTTATTCCAAATTATTAAGTAAAAAAGTTTGCAGAAATTTTTGAAAGCGAAAAAAAGTATTGGACAAAAGACAAAAAGCAGAAAAAGCATGCTTAAGTAAAATAAAATGATTAAATAGTGCGAAAACAAATAACAATTTTCACAAAATATACATATTTACACAAACTACAAACTAATATAAGTGCCGCAAAATAATAGATAAATTTTGGTTTTATACAAATGATTAAAAAAATAAAAACTAGAAATACACAATTAACAGTTAGATGATTAAGCAAACAATACATGCACACTAAAGCTAAATTCTTACTTGGTATTGGATAGCATCCAGAAAATGGATCACCCGTATAACCATTATCGCAAGTACAAACAGGAGAATGATTTAATACGCTACAATAAGCTGAAGCACCACAGCTGCCCGGACATGGATCATTACATCGTTCGTTGATGCATGCTCGGTTTGCCGAACACTCAGAATTTGAAGTGCATTCTGGACGACAATTTGGTGCACGTCCAATATAATTTGGCAAACATGAGCATACAGCGGTCGAACCAATTTCGCGACACTGTGAAAATGGCCCGCATGGATTTGGCACACATTTTGGCCGTTCTGGCTCAATATACACAGGTCGTTCTATATATTTACATTTTATAATTTATCATTTGCATTTGATAGAATGCATTTTTGTACAAAATAGAATTTAAAGAGAGAGAAAAAAAATAAATAAAGAAGAAGAAAAGAGGAAGAAAAAGAAAGAAATAACTTAAAATTAAATCATGCTCTGAAATGAAAAGAAACCACAAAGCTAATAGATAATGCATTACACGTTTGCATTGTGTTGTCCAGTGCATTGAGTAAAAATTGTGATTTTTGTTGCCAACAAAAAAGTGCTTACTTAACGAGAAAAAATAGTAAAGTCACACGAGGAAAAGAACCAGTGAATTTATTTGAAAAAAAAAAACGAAAAGTGAATGACAAACTAATACTGAAATAATAATGAAAAAAAAAAAAAATTCAATGCACGCAACAACAACAACAAAATGCAAATGTGTAAATGTGCATGAATGCTTACTCTCTTCAGGAGTGCATCGAATGAATGGATCACCCGTATAACCGATAGGACAACTACAGATAGGATTATGATTGATAGCATTACAACGAGCCTGATCACCGCACGGATTTGCAGCACATGCATCGACGCATTTATGATTAATACATGCTCGATCGGGTAAACAATCCGAATTAATTGTACATTCTGGTCGACATGATGGCGGTGTACCAATATAATTTTCAATACACGAGCAAATTGCATGATTATTTATTTCTTTACATTGACTGTATGGTCCGCAAGGTGATGGTCGACACAGTTCAACTGGTGTGTGCGATACTAATTGAAAAGCGACAAATAACATTAGTCAAATAATCCAACAAGGCCAACGATGAAAGGCAAATTTTTTTTTTTTTTTTTTGCTATCTAAAAATGAACGTACTTTTTGGAATTTCATAACAACCAACTGATGGATTTCCAGTGTAACCGCTCAAACAAGTGCACAACGGTGAATGATTAACAACAAAACATTCAGCATTTGACGAACAAACTCCAATGCATGGATCCACACATTTTTGATTGAAACATGATTTTGTCTTTGGACATTCGCTATTCATTACACATTCTGGACGACATTCAGTATATGGATCACCATAATATTCAGGCAAGCAACTGCATGAGCCAGCATTATTTCGTTCTTTGCACACAGCATTTATGCCACATGGGCTTGTTTGACAAGCAGTCACTTCGGGTTCAATATAAACTAAAACAATCCCAAGACAAATTGAATTTCGGAACTTATTGAGCAATAGAAAGAGAAAGAGACAAGAAATAACGAATGAAAAAGGTTCGGCGCATGTAAAGAAACCCAAAAATGGGAACGTAAATAGGTAATAATTTGATATAAACGAAACTTCATTGAATCGCAACTATATGGAATTTTTCAAACAAAAGTTTCTCTAACTAGCGCCAAATATTTTCCAATTGTTATTCATAATTACGTGGAATTTGAGCACAAGCAACAAATGGATCGCCTGTGTATCCATCTGGACAACGACAATTTGGCTGATGATTATAAACATTGCAAATGGCTTGTGATGAGCAAACACCAATACAAGGATCAACACAACGTTCATTTAAACAAGCCAAATTTCGTGCACATTCGGAATTGCTAACGCATTCTGGTCGACAATTTGGTGCACGTCCGATATAATTTGGTAAACAAGAACAGACAGCCGTTTCACCGATTTCACGACATTGTGAATTCGGTCCGCAAGGTGTTGGAATGCATCCAACTGGTGCGGGAATTGGAGAAACTGGTGGATTACCTAACAAATCGAAATCAGAAATGAATGTATCGAAAGAACTTTTTTACACTATCATCGATCAATGTATGCAAATTTTCTTACGTCTTTCTTCTTTGATACATCTAATAAATGCATCACCGCTATAACCAAGCTCACAGCTACAAATTGGATTGTGATTGACCACTTGACATCTGGCATGTAATCCGCAAGTGCCGATGCAGGGATTTTTACATTTTTGATTGATACATGATTTATCAAGTGGACACTCTGAACTAACTAAACATTCAGGACGACAATTTGGTGGTGCACCAATCATATCTGGTAAACAACTGCATACAGCATGATTATCTACTTCACGACATTGACTATTCAAACCACAAGGTGATGGGACACATGGTGTTTCAATTGGAGGAGGTTGAACTGTGTGTTTTGCGTTTTCGAAAATTAAAAATGGACCAAAATTAAAAGACCAAACGAAGTTTGAACAAAAACTCATTGAAATGACACCAAATCGAAGGTAGACTTGAAATTAAAATTAAAATTTTTCAACGAAAGTCACCATATATTTTTAGCTTAAAAGATTTAATCCACCGTCGATTTTGCATCATTTGCAAAGAATTTATGCCATTTCTTACCGGGTGGTAAAGTACAAGCAATCAATGGATTGCCAATGTAACCATGTGGACAACTACAAATTGGTGCATGATTGATAACATTACAGGCAGCAAGGTTACCACATGTGCCCGGACATGGATCTTTGCATTTATTATTTATGCATGCTCGATTCGATGGACATTCAGAGTTTGAAACACATTCTGGTCGACATTCAACATATGGATCACCAAAATATTCCGGAATACATTTGCATGAACCAACATCATTGCGTTGTTCACACAATGCATTCACTCCGCATGGTGATGGATGACAAGGTTCAGTTGGTTCATCTTGGTTTTTTTTATTTTTTTTATATCAATTGTACAAAAGAGAATGTCAGTAAATAGTGATCGCAAATGGGCAAACATCAATTAGATGAATAAAATCTTACATAAAATCAAATGACAACCGCCGAATGGATCTCCAGTATAACCGTCATTACAAATACAATGAGCTTTGTGATATAGAACAGTACAGTGTGCATTTGGTCCGCATGTTCCCTCACATGGGCTTATACATTTGTCGCATACACAAGCCAAGTTAGTAGCACAATCTTCATCAAAAACGCATTCAGGTCGACAGTTTGGCGGTCGACCAATGTAATTTGGTAAACATGAACAAACTGCTTGTGAATTGTGTGCACGACAAATTGCATTTGGACCGCATGGATTTCCATCACATGGATTGATTGGTACAATTGGATAAACTGAGAATTTTTGAAAATGACATTAATTCACAATAATCACAGAAGAGCCAGTAGTTTGTGCTTTGAGAATTGAAAAAAACAATGCTCCTCAATGGATAAAACAAAATTTTTATGAAGAGTCAAGTTTTTATAAGACTATTTTTTTTTTTTTATTTTGAACGATTCAAGACAACAACCTTTAAATTCAAATTCGAACGTGAAAAACATTGAATTTTTCATTCTCATGCCAATAGCGAAACTTACCAGGCTCTGGTGGTACAACGACACAACGTGTAAATGGATCACCAGTATAACCCGGTGAACATGTACAAATTGCATTGTGATTAACAGCACGACACATGGCATGCAAACCACAAATACCCGGACAAGGATCGACACATTGTTGATTAATACAAGCTTTATCAAATGGACATTCAGCGCTTATCATGCATTCAGGATGACAATCGGGCGGTATACCCAAATAGCCAGCTAAGCAAGAGCAAACTGGATGATCTTCAACAACATGACAATCGCTATACAAACCACATGGTGATGGACGACATGGATTGCCTTTTGGTACTGGCAAATATGCTTTTTTTTTTTGATTTCGAAATCGAAAATGAAAACAATAAACAATTAAAAAAAAGAAATTCCACTTGTTCAATGACGATTTATATGGATAAAACCAACGATGAACTTACAATTTTCTGGAATTTGATGACAACTGTACATAGCATTACCGGTATAACCAGGTATACAATAACAAACTGGACGGTGATTAACGACAGAACATTCGGCATTTATGCCACAAGCATTTTCACATGGATTGACGCACTTTGTATTGATACAAGCAAAATTACATGGACAATCAAAGCTATGTAAGCATTCAGGCTTGCAACCAAAATATGGATCACCGAAATAATCTTGCATGCATGTACACGAACCAACACCATTATGCTCACGACAAATTGCATTCGCACCACATGGTGTGGACGAACAAACATCTGGCGGTGCATATATTATAACTATGATAGCATCAATGAAACGATACCATAAAATAGACCAAACAATCGACATAATATGAAAATATAGAAAAAGAGAAAGAGAAGAGAAGAGAAGAGAAAACAGTGAAGAAAATACTATTTACACATGCAATCACTTAAAGCTACGAAAAGAAGTAAATAAATAAATAAATAAATAGAATTGAGAATCCTGTTGAAGGTCTTGCGATAATGCTACCTGAAAAACTTTGGCTATTTACATGCAGAAATATATATTCAATAAAATAAATAAAATCTAGCGAAAAGTATGCAATAAATTTAATCCTTTGAAACATTCACTTTGTCTTTAAATTATTTTAAAATATTTCAAAATCTAACTTTTTCAACTATTTCAATAATTTAATTTCAATTTTTCAGTTGAATTCGTTCGCAAATTCATTGCATACTTTAGCTTACAACTTATATACCAATTGATGAAGAAAATGGTGCAAAAAATACAGTGAAAACAGGTGAAAATTGATGAAATCCATTTGAAATTTTAAAAAAAATTCTTTTCAATCAAATTATTTGACTTAAGTATGAACGAAAAAAAATCCCCAAAACATGAAATGATGTACTCACTTTGACGCGGACTACAGCTTGAATATGGATCACCTTCATAGCCTTCAATGCATGAGCAAATTGGTTGATGATTCAGAGTTGTGCATCTTGCATTGAATCCGCATGAACCAATGCATGGATCTTGACATTGTGAAGCAATACAAGCCCGATTTGAAGGACATTCTTGGTGAATTACACATTCAGGTCGGCAATTTGGCGGTGCACCAAGCATTCCAAGTGCACATGAACAGACGGCACGTCCTTCAACTACATGACATTCAGAGTTTGGACCGCAAGCACCCGACAAACATGGATTTGATGGTGGAATTGATTTTGCTGTAAACAAAAAACGTCCACATTTTAAAGAAAACTCCATATTTAATTTTTTTTTTTTTTTTTTTTGAATTTATGGAAAATCAACACAGATTTATCATAGATTTGTGTTTCAAAATGATTATCAAAATTTTCTCATATCAAATCGAAAAAAAAGAAGATAAAATCAAAAGGAAAGAAGTGAAAATCAAAAACAATGTTTCTTACGTTCTTGTATGCATCGTTCAAATGGATCACCAACCCATCCAATCGGACAGCTACAGACTGGATTGTGATGATGTACTCTACAATCAGCATTAATACCACAACTGTCAGTATCGCATGGATTCCGGCATTTTTGATTGATACAAGCTTCATGTTGGAGACATTCACTGCTGGTAATACATTCTGGTCGACAATTTGGTGGATGACCAACAAAATCTGGTTGACATGAACATTTTGGTTGATCACCGATGACTCTACAAATGCTATGGCTACCACATGGACTAGGTTCGCATGGGTTTCGTGCAATTGGTGCTGAAATGAAGAAAAAAGAAAATATTGATTGAATTTCATTAAATGTTAAAAACGTTTCCTTCAATCTTGTAACAATCTATATCCAAAAAAAACTTACGTGTAATTGGAATTGGATGACATGCAGTAAATGGATCGCCTTGATAATTTCTAGCGCATGTACAAACTGGAACATGATTAACAACGCTACATTCAGCGTATGAACCACAAACGCCAGGACATGGATCTCTGCAATGTTGTCGAATACAAGCCAATCCACTGGCACAATCTGAATTGTAAACACATTCTGGTCGACATCCGGCTCCATAAGCATCACCAATATATGGTGGAATACAGCTACATTTGGCAATACCATTATCAGATGTACAAATGGAATTTTCACCGCATGGTGATGGATAGCATGGATCGAGTGGATTCTCTTGTGGCACTGGTGTGCATCCAGTGAATGCATCACCTCTGAATCCTGGCAAACAATTACAGAATGCTGAATGACTAACAACATGACATTCAGCATTTGCACCGCATGTATTTGCGCATGGATTTTCGCATCGTTCTCTAATACAAGCCTTATCATATGGACAATCATTATTTAATACACATTGTGGACGACAATATGGTGGATTACCAATGTAATTTTCAACGCATGAGCAAATTGGATGGCCTTGTTTAATTTGACAAATTGAGAATGGTCCGCATGGTGATGGTGAACATGGATTGATTGGTGTTCTGTCGATTGGATGCCCGTCTGGATGGCATGATTCAAATGGATTTCCAGTTTCACCTGGTGGACAACTACAAATTGGATTATGATTAAAGACTTCACAACGTGCGCCAACACCACAAACACCTCCAACACATGGATTGACACACTTCATATTTACACAAGCTTTATTCGATGGACACTCGGAATGTAAAACACATTCAGGTGTACAGGCTGGTGAATTGCCACGATAACCTGGTAAACAAGAGCAAATTGCATATCCAGTTGGTGAAATAAGACAACGACTATTTGGTCCGCATGGTGATGGATCGCATGGATTTTTCGGTTGATTTATAATTGGTGGTTGTGGATAAATAAATGGTGTACATGACACTTGAGCATCACCGGTATGATCTTCTGGACAGAAGCAAATTGGTGCATGATTTACAACTTGACATAATGCACCACGGCCGCAAGCATTATCACATGGATTTATACACTTTTGACCAACACATGATCGATCCAATGGACAATCTGGATTAATAACACATTCTGGTCGACATCCAATCAATGGATTACCGAAATAGCCTCTTTGACAAACACATGCTAAAATTCCATTTTGTTCAATGCAATCAGTATTTGGTCCGCATTGTGATGCATCACAACCAATTGGTACTGGTGGTATTGGTCTGAGTGGTTCTGCGCAATTATCAAATGGATTACCATATAATCCATGTGGACATGAACAAATTGGACTATGATTTACAACGGAACAAATTGCATTTTGACCGCATGTTCCAATGCATGGATCAATACAACGTTGATTGATACAAGCTCGACTAAATTCACAATCACTATTCGATAAACATTCTGGTCGACATCCTGGATTATTATAACCATTTTCATTTGAACAAAGATCACAAACGGCTACATTACCAAAGACATGACAAACACTTCCTGGTAAACATGGTGATGGTATGCATGGATTTGATTGAATTGTTGTATTTCGTATCGGTGGTATTGGTAAACAATGTATAAACGCATTACCCATAAAACCATCTCGGCAATAACAATTTGCTGTATGATCATAAGCTTTACATTCGGCATTGATGCCACATGTTGATGCTTGGCATGTATTCTCACAACGATTATTAATACATGCTTTTTGTGCTGGACAATCAGAATTGATTACACATTCAGCATGGCAACCAGTTTGTGGATCTCCAATATAATCTGGTAAACATGAGCATACGGCTCTATCCTGCAACACACTGCATTGTGTTCCGGTGCCGCATGGTGATGGCCAACATGGTGATCGTTTTGGTTCATCGGATGCATAACATCTAACAAGCGGATCACCTTCTAATCCATTGTCACAATAGCAAATTGGATGATGTTTTTCAACTTTACAATGGGCTCCAATGCCACATGAACCAGGGCATGGATCACGACATCTAAATCCTAAGCAAGCATGATGTTCTGAACAATCACTATCAACATGACATTCATAATCATGACATCCGTCATTGAATGGATCACCTCCCATTCCAAATGGACAGAAGCAAATTGGTTCGCCATTCTCTTGAATAATACATTGGCCATTTGGTGCGCATGGATTTGGTTCGCACACTGATCGTGGTGGTTCATTACAACCACTATATGGATCACCAATGTATCCAGCACGACAGAAGCATTGTTCACGGCCATTTGCAACGTAACAATCAGCATTCACTGTAACAAAAAAGAATTTTTTTTTTGAATTCTTGGTAAAAATAGATTTATTTTTTATATAATTCAAAATGAATCATTTGAATAAATCAGGAATTGAATTCACTAAAGTTGAGTTTGATTTTCGAAAAAAAAAAAACAAAAAATTACCTCCACATGGTCCTGGTTTGCATAGTTCAACAATAACATTTGGTGGTGTGCATTGTTTGTATGGATTTCCATTGGTACCTTCTGGACAATAGCAAACTGGATTTCGTGTAACATCACATGTAGCTCCAATACCACATGGGAATGGTTCGCATGCGCTCTTTGGTTCAACGCAACCACGAATTGTGTTCGGGCTTTCGATAAAACCAGGCAAACATGTACATTTAGCAATGCCTCCCGGTAAACGAGTACACTGTGTATTTGGTCCGCATGATGATATTGAACAAGCATCTTTTGGTGGTTGACATGGCACAATTGGTGGATTTCCTTCATATTCTGGTAAACAGAAGCAGACTGGTGTATCGTTGACAACACGACATCCACTATTTTCACCACAAACATTTGGTTCGCATTCATTGCCTTCTGGGACTTTAAAGTAAAAAAAAAAATTAATGTGTTTAATTTCAAAATTTTAAAAAAAATCCCATACGAAAACAAACGAAATATAAACGAAAAATGAATACATACTACAATTTTTAAATGGATTTCCAGTAAGTCCTTTCGGGCAGAAACAAATTGGATTTCCTCTATCCAATTCGCACATAGCATTCAAACCACATGGATTTGGTTCGCATGCATTTGATGGTGGATTACAGCCAATACGTGGATCACCCGAATAACCATTTGGACATTTGCAAATTGGACGATGATTTATAACTTCACATAATGCCGATACTCCACATTGACATGGTGAACCGCATTGACCATTAACACATGCTTCGCTTGATGCACATTCTGAATCTGTTCGGCAACCTTGAAGTCTTGTACATTCAGTATATGGATTTCCGATGAAACCATTGTGACATTGACATTCAATTCCATGATTTACTGGTGTACATTCAGCATTATCACCGCACGAATCAATTGTACATGGATTGATACAACGTCTATTCAATCGATCGCACAATTTATTCGGTGGACAATCTTCGTTGTATTGACAAATCGGTTGATATCCATAAACTGATGGAAAAAATATATTATGAAATGAATTGAAGAAAATTTATTTCATTGAACTGAGAAAGAAAAAGATTTTTACCCGGTTCACATGAAACATAACCATTTCCAGCAAATCCTTCAATACAACTGCAATCACTGCCATGATTTACGTTGATACAAGCTGCATTTGGTGCGCATGGATTGCGTACTTCACACGGATGACGACAGAATCCATCGAAACATGCTTCAGCTAGAGAACAATCTTCGTTGCGTGTGCATTGGACTGTGCGTATTTTTATTTTGGGATTTTTTTTGTTTTTGTTTTTTTTTTTTTTTGATTTATTGGTTCGGTGCAAATGTGAAAGAAAAAACAAAACATTGTTGATATGCAATTGGTGATATTTACAGGAAAAAATTGTATTCAAAATTATGGTACAATGGTGTAAAATGTGATATTGTGTCATATAAATGTGGTGGGGAGGAAAAAGAGGTCAACAATTGTACGCCTTGTTGATTTGGATCCAGTGATGAATAAATAAAAACAAATGTTTACAATGATGGAAAAAAAAACTATTCAGCGCAAGATATACAAACAATATATGAAATCCTATCGGAAAAAATATAACAAAATTTGCGAATAGAACTGATCATTTATACACGCAATAACAGTATACAATGAATATCTGAAAACCCTTCTTATTTTTTTGTTTTTTTTTTTTTTAAAAAGGACCTGATTCAAAAGCTAAAGAAAAATGACACTCGATTTACATCGAACTATGGCAACCAAATATAAATCCGAAATAATTCTTAACCATAAAATATGAAAAAAAAAACCCATTTCAACAAAAATAAAAATGCACTGAAAACTCAAAAACATTGATGAAAAGCTTAAATCTATTTGTATTTTCTCAGAAGAATCTTTAATAAATAAATAAAAGTAGCGTTAGGCAAATAAGCAGCATTATGATAAAAGCAAAGCAGCCGAAATGTTTCATATTAGAATTAGTAATTTGAATTTTGATAATAAAATAAGCAGAGCAAGGCAGAGCAAAGCCAAACATAGCGTATACAGAGTAGAAGCACAGTTACAGTTTACAGCAAACGTTTACATAGTATTGAAGAGTTGGTATTTCTATGATGCAATGAAGAAATGGTAGAAATGCATGACAATATAATTATTTGCACATGTACCTTTGACACAATCGTCACTTGTTTTAGTAACGTTACCATTAATTTCACACACTCTAATACATTGTTTATTATGACAGATTTCATTTGGTGCACAATCCTTTCGGGCTTTGCATGATTTTCTTTGAGCATTTTTACTGATCGTTTGTGATACGCTCACTGTGGTGGTATTTTCATTAATTTTTCCTTCGGTTACGGTTAGTATATGGTTAGTTGTTGTATCCATTGGTTCGGTTGTCATTGAAATTGTTGAATTACGTTCATAATCAACTTCTAATGTTGTTTCAATTCGGTTTGATGGCCGTTTTGTGCCAACACCAATTGTTGTAGTTTGCATTGATTCTGTGGTAAATGTGGTTTCATCACTTATTGTACTATCGGTTATTGTACTGACATCTCCAGATGTCATTGTTGTATTTCCATTGCCACTATCTGTTATATTATTGTCACCGAATCGTGGATTTTTCATTAATGGATCATTTGTCGTTGTCAAACCAATGCTTTCAGTCGTCGTTAGTCGACTGTTGGGTGACTTTGTTCGATTTCGATAGCCAACATACATTGGTGTTGTTATTTTTAATGTTGTAGTTTCTTCGGTATCATTCGGTGTCGTCGTCTTAGTTGGTGACTTTGTTCGATTCCTAGTACCACCATACTTATGAGTTGTAATTTTCAATGTTGTAGTTTCCTCGGTATCATTCGATGTCGTCGGCTCAGTAGGTGGATTCTTCGTTCGATTTCGGAAGCCACCGTACTTATGAGTTGTTACTCTCGATGTTGTATTTTCATCAATATCATTCGGTGTTGTGACTTCCATTGTCGTTGTCTCATCAATTCCTTTAGGTGTTGTTCGATTTGATGGTTTTCTCGATGGCTTCTTTGTTACTGTTTTTTGTGTCGTTATTCCTTCATCTACATCAGTTGTAGTTTGTGATGCAGGTGTTGTAGTTTTCAGATTAGTATATTGTTGTGTTGTTGTTTTACTTTGATCGCTTGTGTTATTCGTTTTGCTAGTACTAAAGCTAGTTGTGTTTGAAGTTTTCTGTGTGCTAGTTGTATTTTTAGCTGAATATATTCACACAAATTAAATGGGTTTAAGTGATAATATTTTTTTTTTTTTTTTTTTTTTCGTAACATGAATATTAAAACAATTGAACATAATGAAAAACGAAAAATAATCAAAATTATAATAAAACAGATGGAAATGATATTTACAAAAAAATCAGTGCAATCACTTCGGGGTTAGACATTAAAAGTGTGTCATAACTACAATATATACACAGTCCCCATGAGATGGAACATGAGTAAAACATTTTTTTTTTTTTTTTGCTTTTCATTTTAGAATTTCAAAACAGAAAATATTCACACGTGATTGGGAGAGGAAATTTGAATTTGAACTTTTGCAATTTTATGAAAGTGAATTTGTGCTGGAAAAAACGGAAAAATGTTCATTGCTAGTGTTCTTGATGATTTGCCATCCTTTTGTATCGTGTTTATTTACACTAACCCTATTTCAAAATAAATTTAATTAAATCACGCACAAAATTGTGCGGTATTTGACATAAAAATCCCTATTTCCTCAAAACAAAATTTATCTATATGATCCAAATTAATATTCGTTGAATTCGTTGTTGAACCTGTCAATGAATGAACAAAATTACCTTTAACACATGCGCCAGTTGCTGGATCACATACGCCGCCAGAACAGTGGCTACAATCGTTAGGATCACGTCCTGAAATAATTTATTTGGAGTGAATTCAAGGGAATTTGCAGAGTTTTTGCTGATTTTTGATATTTGCTTTAGAAAATTCTTATGGAGAGAATGCCTTCTCTCATTCTTCATTTTTTAAAAAAAAAAAAAATTTTCCATAAAAATGACGCATCGAAAAGAAGTACTTTTTTTCTCGAAAAATATTCGAAAACGATAAATTCGTTAGTTGTACTTACCAACATGAACACAGACTGGTTGATGGTTATCCACATGACATTCTTGATTTGGTGCACATTCATGGTATGCACATGGATCAACGCATAGTGAATTAATGCATGCTTTTTGATGTGGACAAGACACGCTTGATTGGCAACCGATTTCTGGAAAATGTTCACAAATCCAATTAGATTCAATTTTTGTTTCTTATTTGAGGCTATTGCAAAAAAAAAAAGAATTCGCGCACAAGCTGCATACATTATAGTAGTCAAATTGTTACAAATCCGAAGTATCGGAATTGCAAATAACGGTGTATTTAATCGTTATTTGGTTAAATTAATAGTCGACTCGCTGTATTTTGCCAATTTTAGTTTGGCGGTTAATTTGTCAGAGAAGAGAGTCTTTTTTTTTTCTTAAATTTCAGTCAAATAGTTCAAATTATTTACAAATACTAATAGTGTTCCAAAATACACATCTATTCTAATTTCTGTACATACACACTACTATTTACAATTTACAATTTACAAATAATTTGCAATATATACAGGTACCGCTACAAATATATAGATTTAACAAAAAAAAAAAAAAAAAAAAAAAAGAGATGCAATAAAAGCGATAATAATGCAATGAAAAATGTGCGATGTATGTACAAAGCTACAAAGTTACCATCACCAAAGCAGTAGGAATTGAATATTTCGAGACCAACACCAAAAAAAGACGTTTTTTTCCCCGCCAAATAGAAGAGGAATCATCCATCGTAGCCAAAGACATTTTAGAACTTACCTCCTGATCACAAAAAAAAAAAAAAATTGAATCCTTAAATTTATATAAATAATGGACATTTGCAGTATTGTTTTTCGTCCATTATGCGCAATATCGAATGATCGTATCTTAATAATAAGATTTCGATCCAAATAAATCTACAAAGTAATCGAGATCAGAGAGAGAATCTATATAATTTCACTAACATGCGGACCACAGCTATTTTGCTGCAGTTAATTGTATTTATTCTTTTTATCTGTTGAGCTGTTGATTTCGTTGTTGGCAAACAAAAATAATAATGAAAAAAAAAAACAAAAAATAAAAATAGATAGAAGCGAATAATATGTTGATTGAAATTGAAGAGAAACAAATGATTTGGCGAGAAAATAAGAGATGACATTTTCACCATTAAAAAAAAAAAAAATAACAAAATGAGAAGCGCATAGTGTGCCACAGTGTTCATTTCAGCTAATTTTAAATCGATAGTTGACTCTCAGAAGCTGAGATAAACATTTGATTGCAATTCCATTGAAATTTTTGCTAAAAAAAAAGAAGAAGAAGATGGCAATGAAGACAAAATAAGAAATGATTTTTTTTCTGCTTTAAACTGATGATTCACATGGTTGGTTGTCAATGGGCTGTTTCATGTGAGAAGTTTTGTTTTGGAATTATCATCAGCTTTGAAAATAGGCATACAGACAATACCAATAGAAGAGAATTTGTTTTTTTTTTTTTTTCAAATTTTCTGCAATGAAAATTTCTAAGACGCTTTTTCTAAAGAAGTTTTGTGAAGTTTTTATTAGAATTAAATGAACACATTTTCCTGATGTTTATTTTTTTTACCTGGATTCAGTTTGCATTCTTTAATTGACGTTGAATTTTTGGCAAATTCATCACACTGGCAATGGATTTCATGATTGATTGTATTACAAGGAGCATTTTGGATACAAGGATTTGGATAGAAGGAGCATGGATCAATACAATTGAAATTGATACATTGTTCCGTATTGGAACAATTTAAATTATGAGTACAAGATTGATTGAATGACGGCATCGTCGATAAATCATATATTGGTGTGGTTGTTTCATTAATTGTTGATGTATTGTCAAATTTCAAGTCAGATGTTGTCGTAAATTTTTCAGTTGTAATAATTGTTGTCCAAGTATTTGGATCTGTGAATGGATTAACGGTTGTTTCTTTGCTCACCGAATTCGGTTTTTTTGTTGAACAATTCATTTTGTTCTTTAAAACATCATCCATGTTATCATCACATGGAATTGACATTTCAGTAGTAAAAGATCTCATGTAAACATCAGTTGCAGCCTGAGCTGCATCTGTCATTATTTTATGAACAAATTTTTCAGTGGTTATTGTGGTAAATTCATCGCCACTCGTCGTTGATTCTGTAAACATGGGAGTTTCGGTGTGTTTTTGATCTTTACTTTCATCACCAGAGAATCGGTGGTCAGTAGTCGTTGTAAAAACATTTTCCGTACTCTCAGTTTCAATTGATACCGTTGACGTGCTTGACATAAAATCATCAAAACCTTCGGTTTCAGACCTCAATGAAGGGCTTCTTTGTGTACTTAATTTTGGCTTAAGAGTTGTTGCATCTAAAGATAATGTGGTAGTTTCTTTGGATGTAACTAAATCTTTGGTTGTCGATGTTTGCATTGCTTCGTTATTTGTAGAAGATGAAGACATTGTTGTCATTCGTTCGGTCATTGGGGTATTGTAGACCAAATCTTTTGGTTGTTTTGTTGAATGTTGTAATGATACCATTTCTGAGGACGTTGAAATATCTTTAGATTCAGTCGTTTGATCAAAAGAGGATTTTGCAGTTTCTTGAGTTGACCATGTGGTCATTTCTGGCTCAATCGTTGTATATACAGTGACTGGCTTTTCGGAATATGAATTAGTCGATTGTTTCGTTGACAATTCGACATCAGAGCTCATTGTAGTAATTTTGTTAGTGGACATTGTGACAACAGTTGAAGTTTCAATGCCATGATCAGTAGTGGAAACAGAATTGGGAATATTTGATTGAGAAAATGTTGTACTATCAGTATTACTAATGGTTGATTTTGTAATCGAATGTGTGGTCACATCTTTTGAACTTTGGTCATTGGGGATAGTTGTTAAACCATCATCAATGCCACGTATGGTTGTTTTATAATCAATTGATTGAGTTGTAGATAGCAAATTGTCTTCATTTGAAATTGTTGTGAGTTTTGGCGAGAAAGAACTTGTTTCAAATTGTTCTGTGGTAGTTTCAGAATATTGTGTAGTTTCTTCAGCTTCGATTGGAATAAATGAACTTCGACCAGTTACATACGATCTTTCTGTTGGCAATAATGTCGATTCCTGATCAGTCAAAGTCGTAAAAGTCACTTCGCTCGATGGAGTTGTCATTTTAGAACTCACGGTGCTCATTTTCATTTCTTCCGTAGTTTTATCAACATATTTCGTCGTTTGTTCACTTTCAGTCGTAGTAAACGAACGACGACCGGTAGTAAATGACATTTCTGTTAGCAATTGAGTTGTTTCGTGATCAATCGCTTCCGTTGTAGATGGAATTTTGATACCATCATTTCGTGTTGTTACCTTTTCAGTAATTGAATCAGTGAATTTAGTAGTTTGTTCGCTCTCAGTGGGCGTAAATGAACTAATTTCCGAAACAAAAGCTTTTTCTGTTGGGATCACAGTTTTTTCATGGGCAATTGATTGAGTGGTGGAAAGATGTTTATCTTCAACGCCAACAGTCGTTATTTCAGAATCAAAAGTACTTGTTTTATATTGGTCCGTAGTTGCATCAACAAATTTCGTCGTTTTATCGCTCTCAGTTGGCGCGAATGAACTTATTTCTGAAACAAAAGCTTTTTCTGTCTGGGATCAAAGTTGTTTCATGAGCAGTGAATTGAGTAGTGGAAAGAATTTTATCTTCAACACTCAAGGTTGTTACTTTAGGATTTGCAGTACTTGTTCTTTGTTGCTCAGTAGTTGTATCAATATATTTAGTTGTTGGTTGACTTTCAGTAGGAGCGAATGAGGTATGATCGGTTGAAAATGATTTTTCAGTTTGCACATAAAGTTGTCTCTTGACCAACAGATTGTGTTGTAGTAAGCATATCCCTTTCACGAGATTGAGTGTTTACTTTTGGAACATAACTTGTGGTTTCGAAATCTTTAGTAGTTGAATATTTGGTTGTGGTTGCACTTTCGATAGGAACAAATGAGCTTCGTTCAGAAACAACATCTTTTTCTGTGACTGACATAGTAGTTTCGTGATCAATTAACTGGCTCACTTCAGTAGATATTTCCGGATTGAAAGTGCTTGTTTTGATTTGTTCTGTGGTGTGGTCGATATATTTCTTAGTTGTTTTTCCCCTTTCACTGTTTGGTTCGGTGGAAAAGTCTTTCTCTGTTGAAAATACAGTCGTTTCAACTGTTTGTGTTGTTGAAGTCATTTTTTCACCCCTTTGAGTAGTAGCTTCTTTCGGATGAAGTGAACTTGTCTCAATTTGTTCCGTTGTTGTATCAACAATTTTCGTTGTTCTTTCGCGGTCAATAGGGATATTCGAAGTATGTTCAGTCGCAAATGATCTTTCTGTTAAACTCTGTTCAGTAGTTAATGATTTGTCTGTTGCGAAAGAAGTTGTTTCACTACCAAATGTTTGAGTTGTTTGTGGCTCTTTTTTGCTTGAAATCGTTGTGGTAGAGATAGGTTCCTCGGGAGCACCATCTCTTGTTCCAAACTGGAAACTTGTTGTATCTAAATGTTCAGTCGTTTTATCACTTTCAATTGGAACAATCGTATTTTGTTCAGTAGCAAAGGATTTTTCTGTTGGCAAAGTCGTTTTACGATCTACCGACTGCATTGTAGTGAATGCTTTTCCTTCACTTGAGAAAGTCGTTACTTCTGGAGCCAAACTACTTGTTCTGAACTGTTCCGTTGTTTTATCGAAATATTTAGTCGTTCGATCATGATCAGTTGGAATAAATGAGCTTTGTTCAGTGGAAAATCCTCTTTCGGTTGGTGACAAAGTGTCATAATCAACAGAATGAGTGGTAGTGAGAATTCTACCTTTGCCAGGAAAACTTTGCTCACTAGGTACAAAACTACTTAATTTAAATTGTTCTGTGGTCGTGTCTTCATATTGCATTGTAGTCCTTACACTTTCAGTTGGAGCAAATGTAGTTCGTTCGGGAGCAAATGAACTTCGCTCAGAAGAAATTTCTCGTTCAGTAGGCGAGACATTCGCTTCAGTAGCAATCGATTTTTCGGTTGGCATTCGAGTCGTTTCATGATCGAATTGAGTTGTGGAAGGTAGTTTTTCTGCATTTGAAAGTGTCGTCAATTTGGATGTAGAACTACTCAATTCAGTGGTAGTGTGGGATTTTTCATTCATTTTTTGATTTTCAATTTCAATCAGAGTGTTTTGTTCAGTGACAAATGGCCTTTGTGTTGGCAATTGTCGTTCTGTAGTAGTATAAGAATGAGTCGTACCATCGCTACTAGTTGTTCCAATCGAAGTACGTTCAGAGGCGAACGATCTTTCTGTTGCCGAAACAGTCGTTTCATTTTCATCAAATTGAGTCGTAGATGGAATTTTCTCTTGATTTATTACTGTGGTGTCCATTGATTGAGTAGTAGAAGACAAATTATCTTCACTCGAAATTGTTGTGATTTTTGGCGAGAAAGAACTTGTTTCAAATTGTTCTGTGGTAGTTTCAGAATATTGTGTGGTTCCTTCAGCTTCGATTGGCATAAATGAACTTCGACCAGTTACATACGATTTTTCTGTTGGCAATAATGTCGATTCCTGATCAGTCAAAGTCGTAAAAGTCACTTCGCTCGATGTAGTTGTCATTTTAGAACTCACGGTGCTCATTTTCATTTCTTCGGTAGTTTTATCAACATATTTCGTCGTTTGTTCACTTTCAGTCGTAGCAAACGAACGACGACCGGTAGTAAATGACATTTCTGTTAGCAATTGAGTTGTTTCGTGATCAATCGCTTCCGTTGTAGATGGAATTGTGATACCATCTTTTCGTGTTGTTACCTTTTCAGTAATTGAATCAGTGAATTTAGTAGTTTGTTCGCTCTCAGTGGGCGTAAATGAACTAATTTCCGAAACAGAAGCTTTTTCTGTTGGAATCACAGTTGTTTCATGAGCAGTTGATTGAGTGGTGGAAAGATGTTTATCTTTAACGCCAACAGTCGTTATTTCAGAATCAAAAGTACTTGTTTTATATTGCTCCGTAGTTGCATCCACAAATTTCGTCGTTTTATCGCTCTCAGTTGGCGCGAATGAACTAATTTCCGAAACAAAAGCTTTTTCTTCTGGGATCACAGTTGTTTCATGAGGAGTGAATTGAGTAGTGGAAAGAATTTTATCTTCAACACTCAAGGTTGTTACTTTAGGATTTGCAGTACTTGTTCTTTGTTGCTCAGTAGTTGTATCAATATATTTAGTTGTTGGTTGACTTTCAGTAGGAGCGAATGAGGTATGATCAGTTGAAAATGATTTTTCAGTTTGCACTAAAGTTGTCTCTTGACCAACAGATTGTGTTGTAGTATGCATATCCTCTTCACGAGATTGGGTATTTCCTTTCGGAATAGAAGTGGTTGTTTTGAGTTGTTCTGTAGTCGAATCTATGTATTTTGTCGTTCTTCCACTTTCAGATGGCACAAAAGAGCTTTGTTCTGTTGTGAACATTTTTTCATCTGCCATTAAAGTCGTATCATCGTCAACAAATTGCGTTGATGATGGAAAATTCTTTTCACTAGCGATCGTTGTTACTTTTGGGCCAAAATTACTTGTTGTAATTTCATTGGTTGTTATTTCAATGTTTTTAGATGTACTCGTCACTTCAGCTGGTGCAAGAGAACTATGTTCACTTGATTCTTCCGTTGCTGACGAAGTTTTCTCATATTCTGTTGCTTGAGTAGTTAAAGATATTTTCTCTTCACTTGGAAGTGTAGTGTCTTCAGGAATTGAACTACTTGTTTTGAATTGTTTTGTAATTGCATCGACATGTTCCGTTGTTGTACCACTGTTACTTGAAGTAGAAAAGCTTCGATCTGTGCCGAAAAATTTTCCGGTTGAAGGAAGTGTCGTTTTGTGATAAATAAATTCAGTGGTAGATGGAACCTCTTTTTCACTTCCAATAGTTGTTTCTTTGGAAATAAAACTAGTAGTTGGGAATTGTTCAGTGGTTGTATCAACATATTTGGTTGTTCTTGCATTTTCTGTTGGAGAAAATGAGGTAGATTCAGTAGCAATTGACTGTTCTGTTGATGATCTTTCCTCACTTGGAATCGTGCTTGCTTTTTGAGTCAATGTAGTTGTCTCAAACTGCTCAGTAGTTTTATCAAAATATTTGGTCGTCTTTTCATATTCTGGAATAAAGGAATTTTCAGTCGAGATTTGAGTTGTTTCACGATCAATTGATTGCGTTGTTTCACGATCAATTGATTGCGTTGTATAGGGCAACTTTTCGTCAGATCGAAGTGTGGTTACTTTCGGTGTAAAACTACTTGTTTGTAATTGCTCCGTAGTGATATCGATATATTTATTCGTCGTTTTATCGTCTTCATTAGATGAACTTCGACCTGTAACAAACGATTTTTCTGTTGGCAATAAGGTGGTTTCATGCTCTACGGATTGCCTTGTAGTTGCAATTCTCTCATCACTTGAAACTGTTGTTATCTTTGGAGCATAGCTACTTGTTCGGAACTGTTCTGTATCGAAATGTTTAGTAGTTCCATCACTTGGATTAAATGAGCTACTTTCGGTGACAACAAATTCAGTGATTTCTTGTTCATTTTGAATTGTTGTTGCTTTTGGTACAGAAGTGCTTGATTTTATTTGTTCAGTAGTAGTATCAATATATTTAGTCGTTCTTTCAGTTTCAGTTGGAGCATATGAACTTCTATCAGTTGCAAATGAACTTTCTGTTGGTAATGAAGTCGTTTTACCTTCAATGGATTCGATAGTGGTGAATGCTTTTCCTTCACTTGAGAAAGTCGTTACTTCTGCAGCCCAACTACTTGTTCTGAACTGTTCCGTTGTTTTATCGAAATATTTAATCGTTCGATCATGATCAGTTGGAATAAATGAGCTTTGTTCAGTGGCAAATCCTCTTTCGGTTGGTGACAAAGTGTCATAATCAACAGAATGAGTGGTAGTGAGTATTCTACCTTTGCCAGGAAAACTTTGCTCACTAGGTGCAAAACTACTTGATTTAAATTGTTCAGTGGTCGTGTCTTCATATTGAATTGTAGTTTTACCACTTTCGATTGGCGCAAATGAAGTTTGTTCGGGATAAAATGAGCTTCGCTCAGAATGAAATCCACTTTCAGTGGGTAATTGAGTCGTTTCAACAAAAGATTTCTCAGATGATAATCGAGTTGTTTCATGATCAGTTGATTGCGTTGTAGAAGGTGTTTTTTCAACTCCCACAGTGGTTACTCCGGGATATTTTGTAGTTTCACCTCTTTCAGTTACATAGGATTTTTCTGTTGGTAAAATGGTGGTTTCTTTATCAATAAACTGATTAGTTGTATGCATTTTCTCTTGGCTACTTGATGTGGTTACTTTTTGAGTAGTTTTATCGATAAATGTAGTCATTTTATCGCTCTCGGTTGTCCCGAATGAACTTATTTCTGAAACAAATGCTTTTTCTTCTGAAATCGTAGTTGTTTCTTGAGCAATGAATTGAGTAGTAGAAAGAATTCTATCTTCAACACCCAAAGTCGTTACTTTAGAATCGACCGTACTGGTTTTGTGTTGATCAGTGGTTGTATCAGCATATTTAGTCGTTTGTTGACTTTCAGTAGGAGCAATTGACGTGCGATCTAGTTGCAAATGATTTCTGAGTTTGCGTTAAAGTCGTTTCTTGATCAATAGGTTGAATAGTAGTTGAATGATTTTCTTCATAAGGAATTGTTGTTACTTTCGGAGCAAAACTACTCCTTATAAATTGCTCTGTTGTGATAACAATATCTTCAGTTGTTTTATCGTTTTTATTTGAATCAAAGGAACTTCGACCAGTAACCGATGATTTTTCTGTTGGTAATTGTGTTGTTTCATAAGCGACGGAAGGTGTTCTCTCTTCACTTAGTATAGTTGTTACCTGTGGATGATAACTGGTCAATTTGAATTGTTCGGTAGTTGTATCAAAATGTTTGGTTCTTCCCTCAATCTCATTTGGAACGACTGTAGTTCGGTCAGTGGCACTTGGCTTTTCTGTTGAAAGCAAAGTGGTTTCACGATCAATTGACTGAGTTGTCGACATAACATTCTCTTCACGAGAAATTGTGGAAGCAAAACTACTAGTTTTAAATTGTTCTGTAGCTTGATCAAAATGCAAAGTTGTTTGATCACTTTCAGTTGGTCTAATCGAGCTTCGATCAGTATTAAATTGTTTTTCCGTTGAAAAAGTGGTTTCACGACTTACGAAATTTGTCGTTGAACCAACTTTCTCTTCAGGTGAAAATGTAACCCGTTCGCTACTTGATTTAAATTGCTCTGTAGTTGTTTCCGTTTGTTTTGTAGTTTTATCAAAATAGTTAGTGGTTTTTTCTGTTGCGATTGGAATAAATGTACTTTGATCTGAAGTAGAAACTTTTTCAGTTGGAATCTGAGTTATTTTACGATCGACAAATGATGTGGTTTTATCACCACTTGAAAGTGTTGTCATTCTTGGTGAACCTCTTTCTGAATACTCAGTTGTTTTATCAAAATATTTGGTCGTTCTTTCAGTATCACTTGGAACAAAAGAACTTTGTTCCGTTGTCAGAGGCAGCTTGGTCGTTTCATGATCAATAGATTTTATAGTAGTTGGAATTTTCTCTACATTAAACAGAGTTGTTAATTCCTGCGGGAAAGTACTTGTTTTGAATTGTTCAGTGGTAGCATCATTGTATTTACTAGTCGTTTCACTTTCAGTAGGAGCATATGAGCTTTGTTCAGTTTTAAATGATTTCTCAGTTGGAAGCAAAGTGGTTTCTCGACCAAAAGATTGAGTAGATGTTAGGATTTTGTCTTCATTAAGACCTATCGTTTCTCTTGAAACAACACTACTAGTT
Organism: Resseliella maxima; assembly: GCA_029041755.1. Lineage (NCBI taxonomy): Eukaryota > Metazoa > Arthropoda > Insecta > Diptera > Cecidomyiidae > Resseliella > Resseliella maxima. Next base: position 125,031 of record JAQOWM010000169.1, on the reverse strand, counting down.
CTGAATTGTTCAGTAGTTGTATCGGAATATTTTGTCGTTTTTTCACTTTCTGTTGTCGCAAATGCTGAACGATCAGTGGGTAAAATCTTCTCATTTGGTGAAGATGTTGATTCATAATCAATTGCCTGAGTTGAGAATAACAGTTTTCCTTCGGTGGTTACCTTGGGACTAAAACTACTTGTCTCAAACTGTTCGGAGGTAGTTTTTTTAATACCTTCAGTTGGAGCAAAGGAACTAATTTCAGAAACAAATGCCTTTTCAGTGGGTGAAAATGTTGTCATTTTTTCACTTGATTTGTCAACATATTCAGTGGTTTTATGATTTTCAATGACGAGCGCTTTTTCCGTTGATAACATTGAATGAGTGGTCCAAAGGATATTCTCATCACTACCAATTGTTGTGACTTTTGGAGTAAAGCTACTCGTTTCGAATTGTTCTGTAGTGACATCCATAGATTTTCTTGTTGTTCCACTTTCAGTTGAGCTAAATGAACTAATTTCTGAAACAAAAGCTTTCTCGGTTGGAATCATAGTGGTTTCACGATTAATAGTTTCAGTGGTAGAAGCAATTTTATCTTCAACACCGAAAGTTGTTATTTTAGATGCGGAAGTGCTCGTTTTTAATTGCTCAGTTGTTGTATCGTAATGTTTCGTGGTTCTGCCACTTTCTATTGGAACGACTGTACTTCTTTCTGTTGGGAGCAATTTTTCAGTTGTGAATTTCGATAAGGTTGACTCATGTTCCAATAACTGTGTTGATTTTTCTTCACTCGATACAGTTGTAGTTTCAGGACCAAAACTACTAGTTTCACTTCGCTGAGTTGTGATTTCAGGATATTTAGTTGTATATCCACGTTCAGTTGACAATAAGCCACGCTCAGTAGTGAATGATTTGTCTATTGCGAAAGAAGTTGTTTCACTACCAAATGTTTGAGTTGTTTGTGGCTCTTTTTTGCTTGAAATCGTTGTGGTAGAGATAGGTTCCTCGGGAGCACCATCTCTTGTTCCAAACTGAAAACTTGTTGTATCTAAATGTTCAGTCGTTTTATCACTTTCAATTGGAACAATCGTATTTTGTTCAGTAGCGACGGATTTTTCTGTTGGCAAATTTGTTTTTCGATCTGCCGACTGCATTGTTGTGAATGATTTTCCTTCACTTGAGAAAGTCGTTACTTCTGGAGCCAAACTACTTGTTCTGAACTGTTCCGTTGTTTTATCGAAATATTTAGTCGTTCGATCATGATCAGTTGGAATAAATGAGCTTTGTTCAGTGGAAAATCCTCTTTCGGTTGGTGACAAAGTGTCATAATCAACAGAATGAGTGGTAGTGAGAATTCTACCTTTGCCAGGAAAACTTTGCTCACTGGGTGCGAAACTACTTGATTGAAATTGCTCAGTGGTCATGCCTTCATATTGCATTGTAGTTCTTCCACTCTCAATTGGAGCAAACGAAGTTCGTTCGGGAGCAAATGAACTACGGTCAGAAGAAATTTCTCGTTCAGTAGACGAGACAATCGCCTCAGTAGCTAATGACATTTTTGTCGGCAATCGAGTTGTTTCGTGATCGATAGATTGAGTGGTGGAAAACATGTCTTTACTCGAAAGAGTAGTTGTATCTTTTGGACTTATCGTGGAGGTAGTGAATTGTTCAGTGATTATATCGAAAGTTTTGGTGGTTTTTTCATTTTCAATCAAGAAACTTGAACTTTGCTCAGTTCCGATAGCACTTTCTGTTGGCAAATTCGTTTTATGCTCAATTGACTGAGTAGTTGAATTTACATTCTCATTAGTAGAAATTGTAGTTCCTTCGGTAGCAAAACTACTAACTTTCACTTGCTCAGTTGTGGTATCGAAATGTTTAGTAATTTGTTCACTTTCAGTGGTGAAAGCTTCATCTGTGGGAATCATAGCCGATTTATGACTTGAAAATTGTGTCGTAGTGAGAATTTTACCTTCACCACCAAAAGTGCGATCAGTGGTCTTGTACTGTTCTGTAGTAATATCCAAATTTTTGATTGTACTTCCGCGTTCACTTGGAATATTGGTGCTTTTTTCAGTGTCAAAATATTTCTGAGTTGGGAACATTGTTGTTTCATGTTCGATAAATTGAGTAGAAGGTGTTTTTTCTTCACTCAAAATGGTTGTTACTTTTGGTGGATAACTGGTCGATTTGAATTGTTCGGTAGTTGTATCGAAATATTTAGTTCTTCCCTCAATCTCAGTTGGGGCAAATGAGCTGCGCTCAGTGGCTTTTGATTTTTCTGTTGAAAACAATGTGGTTTCACGATCAATTGCCTGAGTTGTAGGAATCACCTTCTCTTCACTAGAAATTGTGGTTCTTCTAGGGGCAAAAGTACTAGTTTTTAATTGTTCTGTGGTTGTATCGAAATGCAATGATTCTGTGGTCATATCTCTTTCACTAGGAGCGAAAGAGCTTTGACCAGTGACAAATGATTTATCTTTTGGGAACATTGTTGACCCCGTTTCAATGAATTGAGTCGTCTGTGGAACAAAAGTATTCGTTTCAAATCGTTCAGTGTTTATATCGATACGTTTTGTATTCTGTTCGGTTGGAATAAATGAGCTACTTTCAGTCGAAAATGAAAATGATTTTTGCGTTGGTAATTGACTTGTTTCATGATCAACTGATTGAGTGGTATAAGTTGATCTCTCTTCGCTTTGAAGAGTAGTGACTTTAGGGATAAAACTACTTGTTTTGAATTTTTCAGTAGTTGTATCAAAATTTTCAGTGATTTTATCGACATTATCGGGAGCAAAAGAGCTTCGACCAGTAGTGAATGATTGTTCTTTTGGTAATAAAGTTGTTTCAAGATCAATGGATTGAGTCGTGGTTGACATATTCTCTTCATTAGAAAGAGTGGTTATTATTGCAGGGAAACTAGTAGTTTGACTTTCTCTGAATAATTTAGTTGTGTCAGACTCTACAAACTGAGTACTTGAAAGTGGTTTCTCTTCAGTTGGAAGAGTAGTTACTTTTGAACCAAGAGTACTTGTTTTGAATTGTTCAGTAGTTGTGTCAGGTGTTTTAGATCTTACGCCCACATCCGTAGGAGTAAATGAACTAAAAACTCCTGTAGTCGTTTCATGATCAACATAATTGGTCGTGGGCTCTTCACTTTCAAGAGTTGTTACTTTTGGACTAAAACTGGTCGTTCTGAACTGCTCAGTGGTGCTGGCAGAATATTCAGTGGTTTGTTCACTCTCAGTTGTGATCATTGAATTTTGTTCAGTAGAAAATGATTTATCTGTGGGTAATCGAGTCGTTTCACGATCGATTGACTGAGTTGTAGAGGATATTTTTTCTTCATTTTGAAGAGTGGTTACATTTTCAATTGACATAACTGAGGTATGTTCAGTGGAAAATGATTTTTCTGTTGACAATAATGTTGTTTCATGTTCAACAGACTGAGTGGTGGAAGAAATATTGTCTTCACTTTGAAAAGTGGTTGTTTTTGGAGTAAATGTACTCGTTTTCACCTGTTCAGTTGTATCGAAAATTTTGGTAGTTTTCGTGAGAAAATCGTCAGGTGATTGAGTTGAGCCGTTTGTTGTTTCAATTGATTGATCAGTTGTATAAGCCATTGGCCTTTCAGTTTTTGAAGTGTAATTTTTCTGACCAAATTCCATTTCAGTTAATTCTTTTCGATCATATCGTGTCGATTTCGTATCATTAGCAATAGTTGTCTCTTCATACGATTCTGTTGTGATAGTTTCTTGTTTTGTCGATGTGTCTGTATTTGCTAAAATACCAGTCATTGAAGTGCGACCTTCAACAATTGGATGTTCGGTAATTTTTTGATAAATCGTCGTTGTCGTCATATCATCTTGTATTGTACTACTTGTTTGATTATAATCAATTGGTAATTCAGTTGTTTTATAGCTACGAAAATCTAAATCAATTGGTTTTGATACATGTTTAGGTTCAATGGGATAGCATTTATTAAATGGATCACCAGTGTAATTTGCCGGACATTGGCAAATAATCAGATGCATTTTAATGATGCATTGGGCACTTTCACCACATGCTGATTTACACGCGTCTACACATTGGTTCTTGATACATTGCAAATTCTCTTTGCAATCCTGATGCTTTGTACAATTGTCGATCTGCGCATTACCGACGTCTGCTGCTATATTCATTATTTTATACGTTAATTAAATTAATAATTGTTGTTGTTGTTTTTTTTTTTTTTTTGGTTCGTGTGATTATATTTACAAATTGTATATACAAAGATAAGAAGAGAAAAAAAAAATTCAAAAATTTATCACTAGTAATTATAAAAAAAAAAAAAACAGAGAAAAGTTTTGTATAGTGCAAGTAGTTGAAGTGAGAAGAAACTTTTTTTTTCAATAAATAAACAAGTGAGGACAATTTACATGGTGATTTAGGTGGTTTAAAGAAAAGAGATCATTTGACTATTTTCCTTTGCTGTACAGAATCGCGATAATCTAATTGTAGCGAACATTTTGTGCTATAGATAAGAATTGCCTCTAAAATGTGTGTAAAATAGCGAGAGTGTAAGTTCTGACCCTAATAGGCATACATTTCGGCGACAAAACAAATTTCAGAAAAAAAAACATAGAAGTTATTATTTAAAAAAAGCTTTAGATCAAAACAAATTAATATTGTTGAGAAACAAACAAACAAACAAACAAAAAAATTATTAAAAACGGAATATTAGAGTTTTTTTTTTTTTTTTTTTTGGTTAGAACATGCCGTAGTTTGAGATTAGAATTTGAAGTAAGCTTGTTTTGAAGTAAGTAAGTGAGTAAATTAGAAGTTAAATAAAAAAAAAAAACAAATAAGTTCTGGTGAGCTCGAGCGTGTGTGAATGTTTTCTTGTGTTTTTAAATTTTGTTTTGTTTAGCAGGGATCGTTTGGTTATTCTGTGTGAGGTCATCGTGTGAGATGTGTGTAATATTGTTGTTTTGTCGATGATTAAACGTGTTTAGTGCTTGTTTTTTTTTTTTAGATTTTATTTTGATTTTCGTTGGTAAATCAAATACCAAAAAAATAAAATAGATTCAGTCAGAACAGGACTTGCGATTAGCCGTAGATTTTGTTTTATTGGTTTTAGGCAGTGTTTTCTGAGGCTTTTTTCCATCCAAACGTGTTATATTCCAATTGGATGGCGAAGACAAAAATGAAGGAATTAAATTCTAAATAAAGATTTTCATTTAATCGAAAGTGTGATAAAAGATAAAGAGAGGAAAAGTGGTCAAGAGTAAAAAAACAGGCAGTTACACAGATTGCTTCAAAATAACCGAAGTAATTGATAAAAAAAAAACAGATAAAAAGAGGAAATGAGTGAGAGAGAGAGAGAGAGAGAGAAGAGTGATATTGTGTGTGTGTCAAAAGAGGCGGAAAATGATAAAGTCATCCAGAGAAGAAACAAAAAAGACAAAAAGAAAAACAGAGAAAAAGAAAAGAGTTCATTATCATAGCCGAATAATGATTGTTTAGACCGTTCGAGTTCAAGTCCTAGATTCATCTAGGCATTGAGTTGAGTATCGTTTGTCATTAAAGTTTTATTTTTCTTTTTTTGTTTTTTTTTTTTGGTTGAAGGGGAGGTGGTTTTGATTTGTTTGGTTTTTTTCTTGCGTAAATTGTTTTTTACCTTTTTGGCATCCTGTTTTTGAGTCAGCCACAAATCCTGATGGACAGAATTTGCAAATGGGTTTATGATCTTCCACAAAGCAAGGTGAGTTAGCAGCGCATGAGGCGAAATCACATGGATTAACACATTGATAGTTTCGGCATGCCAAACCGGCCGGACAACCGCTGTCTCTTAAGCATATTGATATTGATGGATTACAGTCTTTCATGCATATACAAACTGGTTTATGATCCTGCACCTGACATGATTTATCAGCTGGACATGGTGCACCACGTGAATTTGTTACCGCACATGGGCTTTGACATTTTAAATCAATGCATGCCATATTTGATGCACATTCATCATCGCGTGTACATTCACGTTTATCAGGTGCACAAATTAATTCACCATATTCATTAACAACAAAACCGGATTTGCATACGCATACCGGACGATGGCGTCGTGCTTCGCATTTTTTATTTGCATCGCACACAAAATTTAATGTTTCACATGGATCGGCACATTGACCAAATCGATTACATGACAATGATTCATGACAATCAGCGTCTGTTTTACATGCAGTTGCAATGCCATTTGGTCGTGGTGATGTATTTTGGCATTGTGGATCCGGTTTGCATTCAACATTTGCTCGGCCAATGTAACAGCTCGGACACGAGCATCGTGGACGATGTAATACCGTTTTACACAGTGCATTTATTCCGCATGCTTCCCGTAACGCACATGGATCCGCGCATACATTATTCAAACATGCTTTTTCATTTGGACAATCTATATCACTCGTACATTCATTGTCTAAAAGGCCAGAATCGTTGATTTTGATTTGTTTTTATTCATTTAATTTTATGCCAGGGAATGGTTTTTTTGATTTTAAGTTTAAAAAAAAAAAGTATAAAATTTGTTTGTAAAAGCGATCAAACGTATGACAAAAAGGCGGAAAATTGGAATTTGAATGAATGTTGCCGAAAATAATAGGAAAGAAAATGAAAAAATAAAAAAAAAAAATTTTAAATAAAAAATTTGATGAAAAATGAAGCGAAAATAATAAAAAAAAAAAAAAAAATCATGCTGGAAAACCTTAACATCCTAAGCTTGATCGTTTTTGTTTTTGATTGGAAAAATTAAAATAAAATTCCTGATGGAAATCACGACATCCTCAAAAATACTTGTACATGCCTGTCTGAATTCGATTCGAATTACTGATTTTTTTTTTACAAAACAAAATTGAAATTAATTTAAATCTTAATTTCTTGAGAACTGCGAAAGGGATTCATTTCTCACAAATTCGTTTACAAACACATCCAACACAAACGCTCTGCCCGGGAATCTACAATTGAAAAAAGTTCGCCGAAACTCAAGTCGATAGTTCAAGAAGAAGAAATTTGAGAAAAAAAAAAAACAAAATGAGAGACGAAGTCATAAAGAGAGTATATAAAATGGAAATAGAATAGAAATAGAGAGATGAAAGTCTTAATGTCTAAAACAATTTTTTTTTTTTTTGCTTTTTTCCACATTCCTACAAAGGTTTTTCAAACAGATATTGAGCAGCATAAATGATGCTGCTATCGCTACGTTTTTTTTTTATAAAGTGCACCGATCTATGTTCGATGCAAAAAAAAAAATATGTTAGATATCTGGAGTGGGGAAGAAAAGATAGGGTTTTTAAACCATATTTACAAACTTAACAGTTATGAAAAACATAAAATGTACTATTTTAATGGAAAGAAGAACTAAATCTGAATCCATATGAATTCAGTCTATAGAACGAAAGTCATACAAAAAATGGCAAGCAATTATTTCAAATGGTTATCACCAAGATGCTTTTAAAAGGAATTTACATACAAAAAAAAAAAAAAAAAGTAGAAAAAAAAAAAATTTCAGAGCAGAAAAAAATACGTAAAGCAAAAACAAATGGAAAAAATAATAACGAAAAATGAAAACACACTTATAAAATACGGCAAGAAATGAATAAATAAATAAATAAAATAAACATAAATGAACCCAAAAAATGCCACGAAGTTGAATCAAATGTAATAAAAGGTAGGAGCAAAAACTTAGGCAAACAAACAAATCCCCGAGCCATAAATGTGCAAGCGACTGTGAGAATTATCCCATCCACAGTGCCCAATTCTAACGATTTATGTCGAACTTATGTTTATGAGAGATAAAACGATTTTATTAATTGTTTTCTTTTTTTTTTCACTTGACAAACACAAATCAGTTATGTACAGTTTTTGAGTTGATGTTTTGAATTGACTAAAATAAAAAAAAAAAAAAAAAAAATATCAAAGTAGTAGAGTAGTTAAAACCAGGCAACGAGAAAGGGAAATATAGCTGTTGAGGCAAAGGATCTGCTTAGCACCTAAACGGATTTTTCATTCGATCAAATATACGATCGGAGAGTTTCGTGGAAAATTCTCCATTTCGAGGAAAAAATTTCCAACAAAAAAAAATATTGAAATTTCCCATATTCACTGGGAAAATGGATGCACACACATAATTTCGTTTTTTTTTTTCTTTTTCTTTTTTATTTGGCAAAGAGGTAGAGATGTGAAAAATGAAGTATAAAGAGATGGTATAAATGTATAAAACAATAGACAATAGACAATTTGTCAATTTGTGTATTTTACAAGCAAATGATGATTGGTGAAATTGTTTTGTTTTTGATTCGGCGTATAAAAAAAAATGCTTGTCATTTGCTGTCATTGTGTATGTGTGTGTGTGTGTTTGTGTATTTATATATATATTTGTATGTGTAGGAACAAATTGTTGTGTGATATGTTACAAATTGTAGCGGACGTGTTTCTTCTCTCTTAATTTTTCAACTCATCCAACATAAAAAAATCGGATGTAATTTTACAAACGTGTTAAAAACACACAAAACGTACAATAACATTTATTTACACTATTAAAAATATTATACAGAAAAAAAAAACGTACAAAATATATAAGAAAAATATCGATTGACTAGAATAATAAATTCACTTAAAGTTTCTTCTTTGGAACAACTGACTTTGTTTCGTGCTGTACATGATACAAATAATTACACAAGACAAAAATAAACGAATTTCGTTTTAAAATCTAAAAAACAAAAAAAAAAAAAAAAAAAAAATAGTCTTTTTACAGCGACAAACACAACAAAAATTGACGTAATACATAGTTTTCATTGAAAACTACTGACAATCTCTAGATTTTACGTCTTTGCTATTCGTTTCAAACGAACAAAACAACAATCGACAATTATTTTCGATTATCAATTAGCAAATTGGTTAAACTAACTAAAAATGATCAACAACTAAAAATTAATATATTCTTGATTTTGATTTAAAAAAAAAAAATACAATTTATAACGTAATGTTGGTCGAATACATGTGTGGTGGGTAAAAAATTAAATGCAAGCTTTCAGTAGCTTTAAAATCCCAACAACTGTTCGGTCAGTCGTTTTTAATATTTTTTTTTTTTTCATTAATATGAAGTTAGACAAATTTAGCGAGTTTAATCAAAAAAAAAAAAAAAAAAATAACTTGGGGAGAATGGAAACACGAAACAATTAATTTGTCTACGACTAAAACATATGTGGATGTTTATGAAAAATACGCATTAGTTTTATGCTTTTGACGACGCAACAAGTTATTGAACTGTTTGTGAGTTTAACGTTTTTATATTGTTTTTGGTGGAATTAGCATTGTTGTTTTCTCGGTCGCAAGTGGGGATATTTTGGGGAATAAGGTATTCATTTAGTGTTTCATTGAAATTACACCGAACTATTGTAAGTGACAATAGACGATGCAATTTCAATATTTTCAATTTTAAAGATTTTCGAAAAAGAAACATTCAAGACACATACCTTGTCTGCATACAAATTGGGAACCTTCACGAATACATTCGCCGGATATGCAACCATGTTGACGACAATCGCCAATTTCTCGTAATTGTGTACCTGAAATAGGGGATTTTTAGAATCTGTTTTAGAATCACTTTTAAACTGAATTCTAATTTCAATTTTTGAATAAAATCCGAAACTAACATTCAAAGTATGGATCACCGCTGGGATAAAGTGGTGGACAGTAGCATTCAGGTTCATTTTGATTAACAATTCGGCAGGCTGCATTTCTTCCACAAGTTTGATCAGCACAAACAGCAATCGATTGATCACCGCATATGCATCCTTTGTATGGATTACCAACGCATCCTTCTGTGCATGTGCATTCGTAACCGCCATTGTTATCACGACATCTAGTATTTGGTCCGCATGGATTACGAGCGCATACATCTCTTTCAATCGAACATTCAATTAATGGATTACCAATGTGACCTGGTGGGCATGAGCATTGTTTTTGTCGATTAATTACACGGCATTGTGCATTAATACCACAAGATCCAGCTTGTAAACATGGATTTCTGCATGAGCCAGATTCGCATCGTTTTTCAATTTCACAATCGCTATCAATTGAACATTCAGATCGTGTACATGATTGTGTTGGTTCGCCACGGAAACCATCTGGACATAAGCAAATTACACGATGTTCGGATACACGACAAATGGCATTTTCACCGCATGTATTTTCCAATGCACATGGATCCAAACATTTACCATTTATACATGATCGATCACCTGAACAATCTAAATTATTTCGGCAACCAGCGATGCATGCACCATTTTGACATAATTGACCTTCTAAACAATTTCCAGGATTGCATCGGCTTCGACATTTTCCAGCTGAACATACTTGACCGCATGAACATTCCGAATCAATTGAACAGGTTTCAGCACAATATTGACCAGATTCATCGCATTGACAGAATGAATTGCATCGTTGCAATGGTAAATTACATCCAGTAAATGGATTACCAAGGAATCCATTTGGACAACTACATTGAACCAAATGATTGATGACTAAACATTCAGCACATTGACCACATTGTGTTGTTGTTGTGCATGGATCTTGACATTTATGATTTATACAAGCTTCAGAGCCGGCACAGCTCAAATCATTTCGGCAACCAATTTGACATAATCGATTCTCGCAAATTTGTCCATTTCCACAGGCTGCATCATTATTACAAATTGTTTGACATGTTCCACGTACGCAACGTTCATCAGCCAAACAATTTTGATCGTTATTACAATTGGCTTGGCATACATTACCGAAACATGAATGATTTGGTGGACATTCGTTGTGTGTTGAGCATGATGTTGGTGCATATTTGCAACCAATTAATGGATCACCGACCAAATAATCTGGACAAATGCATGCTTTAACGTGATTTTCAACAACACAATTTGCATTTATACCACAAGCGGTTGGTTCTTGACATGGATCAATGCATTTCTGTGCAATACAAGCCAAATTGCCTGGACAATGTGAATCTGATCGGCAACCAGCCGAACAAATAAAATCTTGACACACTTCTCCATAACGGCAATCATCATCTCGTCGACAAAGTGGTTTGCATACACCACTTTCGCATCGTTCATTACTGTAACATTCTCGATCCGATACACAACGGGCTTTACATTCATTTTGAAGACACAATAAACCATCTTGACAATTACGATTTGAACTGCATGGTGAGGCTGGTGATCGAACACATCCAATCTTTGCCGTTGGACTTGGTACCAAACCATTCAAACATGAACATTGTGAACGATGATTGAATACACTGCAAACGGCATTTGGACCACATGGTGAAAGATTACATGGATTTGTACAGGTATTATTCAAACAGCTTTCAGTTGATGTACAATCTTCATCTGAGCGACAAGCGTAAATGCAACGATTATTCAAGCAAATATGGCCAAGGAAGCAATCATTATCCACACGACAAGTGACTGAAGAGGAAGAGGAAGCGGAAAAACATGATTTAATTAAAAAATTCGTTCAAACATTAGTAAAAATGGTTTGAAAATTGATTCAATGAAGTTTTGCAAAGAAAAACAATGAATTTCTTGAGATTTTAACAATTTCTGTTCTACTTACGCATACAGTTGCCTCCGATACACTTTTCGTTCAATGCACATACTTGATCGGACTCACAATGTGGCAAACACATTGAATCACGGCATGTATTGCCGTCAGAACAGTCAACGTTTGAAGCACAGGAGACTGGAACTAAAGTATAAACGCAATTAGAAATATTCAAAATGGTAAACAAACACATTCAGAGTCGAAAAGGTTAAAAGAAAAATCGTAATCACAAAAACAAAAGAAAAAAAAAAATCAATGTAAACTTACTTCGAACGCACTCAATGGCACTGTTACCGGTAAATCCAGATGGGCAAGCGCATGATTTAAAGTGATTATTTGACAAACATTCGGCATTCATGCCGCATGCCTTTGGCAATGTACATGGATTTACACATTGACCATCCAAACAGATTTCATCTAAACCACATTCTTGATCTAAAGTACAGGCTGGTTTGCAAATGCCACCACTGCAATAAGCATTGGCTGGACAATCGGTTGATGAACTACATGGAACTGGTAATGGTCGGCATCCAATAATTGCATCAGCTGCTTCACCACCATAACCAGGTAAACATTTACAGAATGCAACATGATCGACCGGTAAACATTCCGAATTAGGTCCGCAGCTAACATTTTCACAAACATCTCTGCATTTTGATTCACTATTTGATTGAATACATTCAGCACTTGCTGGGCAGTCGGCATTGCTTGTACATTCGAAAGCTAAGCGACAACCTTCATTGTATGGATCACCAACGTATCCATTACCGCAAGCACAATGGAATGTTCCTTTATTATTTGAGCACAAAGCTCCCGGTCCACATGGTGCATCACGGCAATAATCGACTGCATTACATTGTTCATATGGATTTCCACTATAACCGGGTTGACAATAGCAAACTGGTCGATGATTTTCAACAGTACAAAGTGCTTTTTCACCGCATGTTTTACCACTTTGACATGCCAATTGACAAATATTCTTTTCACAGAATTTATCCGATTGACAATCATTATCTTTTTCACATTCAATTCGTCGGCATCCACCTTGGCCATCATCAATAAATCCTTGTTTACATGAACACAATGCATCATGATTACGTGCTGTACATTCAGCATTACGGCCACATAATACACGACCTTCACATGCATTTTTACATTCATTTCGACCATATGCATCGACATAACAGTATTCATTTGATAAACAATCCGCATCGCTACGGCAATGAATTTCTTGTGTACAAATGTTATTTAAACAAAATTGAAATTCAGCACATGTTGAATTATTGTGACAGGTTGATTGGCAAATTCCTTGTAAACATAATTGATCGGTGATACATTCACGATTTGATGTACAAATGGCTGAACAAACGCCAGCTTTACAAATTGCTCCAGATGGACATTGATTATCAGCCGAACAATGTTGAATTGGTACACAACCCAAAAGTGGATTGCCCGTTGTACCCGGTTCACATGAACAAATTCCAATATGATTTTCAACCACACAATTTGAATGCTGACCACATGCATTTGGTATTGTACATGGATTAACGCATTTTGAATCTAAACATGATTTTGAATGTGGACAATCGGTATTTTCACTACATTCGATTAGTCGACATTCAACACTTGGATCACCGCGTGAATTTGATGGACATTTACAGAATGCATGATGTGCATTTACCGTACATTGAGCATTTGCACCACAAGCATTTGGTACATCGCATGGATTTTTACATTTTGAATTAATACAAGCGGCCGTATCTGGACAATCGGAATTAGTTAAACATTCTTCTGGATTTCGACAACCAGCATTGATTGGATCACCAACTAAACCATCTGGGCAATTACATACAAAACTTCCCGGATAATTTTTACATACGGCTGAACTGTGACATGGTCGTTCCAAACATTCGTCAATATCTTCACATTTACCATTAAGAAGTACATAACCAGGTGGACACGAACAAGTTGCTTCATGATGTTCCACCACACATGTTCCACGTCCACAATCAATGTTATCACATGGATCTATAAAACAAAGAAAATAAACAAAATTTTATTTATTTATTTATTTATTACTGAACCTAAATTTATGTCATAATGTGTTCACTAGCAAGCTACTAAACATGCTGGTCAAAGATCCAATGCGACATAAATAGCGACAAAATATGATGAAAACATTCAATCTCACAATTTATTTCGTTGAGGAAATTGTCTTGGTTCTTTCAATCAGTTTTAATTCAAGTTATTTACTCATTGATTTGAGTAAAAACAAAAATTGAACTCACGAATCAATTTAAAATTGATTTGTTTATTTCATAGAAGTTGATTGATACTGTTCACTTGAATCTGTAAACTGATAAAAATTCACTCAAATCTGTGAAATTGAATTGGAAAATGTAAATAAAAAAGAGCAAATTTAATTGGAAATTGCATCTTTGACATTTAACGCGGTGATAATTTTGATTCAATGCATGTTTTTCTAATGACTTTTACGCACTCAAAAATGCTTTATATATGCTAATAGTAAAACGTAACAAAGAAAATAATAAATACAAAATACTCACTTTGACATTTGTTGATTTGTGGATTACAATATTTATTTTCATTACAATCATCACTGCTAATACATTCAACACGGAAACAACCAGTAACTTTATCAGTTGGATCTCCAAGATGTCCAGGTGGACATTGACAAAATGCTTTATGTTCATTTCCTTGACAAATAGCATTTCGTCCACATTCGGCAATTGCACATGGTTCTGTACATTTACCTTCGAAACAGGCCAAATTTTCAGCACAATCTTCATTTCGTGCACATTGATTTGGTAGCAAACAACCAGGTGCTGTGTATGGATCACCAACGGTATTTCCTGGGCAAATACATTTAAATGATCCGGGTGTATTTTCACATGTTGCACTTGGATGACAAACTTGATCAGTACATTCATCAATATCTGAGCATCCAAATGGTGTTCCAATAAAACCACGTCCGCATTTACATTTTCCACTAGAACAAACTTGTGTTGGTGGGCAATCGGCTTCAGTTTGACAACCGGTTTGACACACACCGCGTTCATTACAAATTTCACCCGGCAAACAATTATTATTTGTATAGCAAACTTTTGCGCAAACATTATTATCACATCTTTCACCAATGGCGCATGAAATTGAATCACTGCAAGGCACTTGACAAATATTACCAATGCACATGTGTCCATTGGGACATCGACTTGTTGATACACATGCGGATGGAATTCGAACACATGCTTGTTCTGGTGTTGGATTTGCTTCAAAACCGGCTGGACATTCACATTTTGCAATATGATTTTCAATTTTACACAATGCATTTGGTCCGCAAATATTGTTTGAGCATGGATTCTCGCAAATATTATTGTAACATGATAAATTTGAACTACAATCATTATTACTTCGGCATCCAATGGTGCAACTGCCTTGTTTACATGCTTGACCATCTGGGCATTGATTATGGCTCGAACATTTAACCATGCATCGATTATTTTGACAATATTCACCATCAGCACAATCCTGTTGATTTCGACATGCGACCGTACATTGACCATTACTACAAATACCATTACCGCAATCATAGTCTGATGTACATGCTGATACATCACGAATGCAACCATCTTTTGCATAACCAGAAACGAATTTAAATCGACTTGGACATGCGCAAACTGCTTCACCATTTTTAATTGTACAAATCATATTTGGTCCGCATAAATCGTGACATTTATCAACGCAACGTCCATTAACACATTTGGCTGTATTTGGACAATCTGCATTACCATGTGGACATTGACCAATTGGGAAACAACCAGTTGATTCTGGATAACCAGTATAACCTTGTGGACATTTGCATACTAAAAATAAGAAAATGAAATTGAAACAAAAAAAAAAATTAAGAAACATGGAAATTGAACATTTGTTTTTCATTTGAATGAGAATTTTTTATAAAATATGAAAACAAACAACAAAATAATTAAATCCAATATTTTACCTGCTTGACCAGTTGGTGATAGTTCACAAACTGATGCTTCAGGACAATGTGAGCATGCATCAGCCAATTTACAGCCAACCTCTGGAATTGGATCACCTCTATAGCCTGGTGGGCATTGACAAACGGCATTTTGATTTTCAGCAATACAAATTGCATTCTCACCGCATGCTGATTCATCGCAAACATTGTAACAAGTGTGGGTTAAACGATTACATAATTGTGTTGGTGGACAATCGATATTGTACACGCATGGAACACTCTGGCAACCAGCTGTCATATTATATGGATCACCAGTCCATGGACCAGTTGGGCATTGACATTTTGCTATATGATTGTTTGAAATACAAACGGCTTGTGGACCACAATGTACATCTTCACAAACTGGTCGACATTCCATGGCACCTGTTCGTTCATTCTTTTTACATTTTTCATTTTCTGCACATTCAACGCTTGTTGCACATTGATCACGAAGTTCTAAACGGCATCCATTACGATCACGTGGATTTCCAGTATATCCAGGCAAGCATTGACATTCTCTGCAATGAAAGGAATTTTTTTGGTTGGTTTTCATTCAGATATTAAAGAAAAAATGAGTCTTTTCTTCAAAGGAATGGATCTTTTGATTAAATTGAATATTTTCATTGAAAAATTCGTTTAAAAAAAAAAAAAATGTTCAAAACAACAATAATAAAGTCTACTTACCCTTGATGATTTGCTGCAACGCAAACAGAATTGGCCGGACATTGGAATTTATCGCAAATTGATGTACATTTTAATATTCCAAGTGGATCTGGTTGACATGAAGCCACTGGATGACAATCATTATTTGTTTTACAATCGGGAATAGTTGGTTTTTCGCACATTGAACTAGTTGGATTCCATGTATACGTATCTTTACAATGACAGGCTGGATTGAAATTAGCATCCAATCGGCATTCTTCATTCAAACCACATGCAACTGAAGCGCATGGATTAATACATTCTTTGTATCCATTTGATCCAACAATACAAATTTGTCCTGGTCGACATTCGCTATTACTTTTGCATGAATCAACACGAATATGTCCGTCAAGTTCAGTACAACCTAAGCTGAAATCATTTGGATTACCCACATAACCTTCATTACAAATACATGTTGAACGATGATTGCTTGATATACACAAAGCATTTGGTCCGCATGAGAATTTACTACAAGCATCAACACAATTCCGAATGCCACGACCCGATTGGAAGCAAATTTCGGTGCTTTTACAATCTTGATCAATTTCACATTGATTTCGTAAATGACAACCGTTGTTCAAATCATTTGCATCACCAATATAACCAAATGGACAAACACATTTACCGAGCGAACAAGCAGCTCGTGGACCGCACGAAATTCCATCACATAAATTCAAACAATGTCCATTTTCACATCGATATCCAGCTGGACAAGCAACAGTTTTACCACAAGCACAATGAATTGGATCATCGCAATCAAATTCACTGTGAAGTGGTGAACACATAACAAATGGATTTCCATGGAAACCACGTTTACATTTACAATCATATGATCCGGCTGTATTGATACAAATTGAATTTGTTCCGCATGGATTTTCCAAACATTCATCCATATCCCGGCATTCAACATATGGATTTCCAGTGAAACCAATTGGGCAAACACAATCAACACGACCATTATCTTGATGACATTCAGCGCCAATGCCACATTTTGTGTTTGCACATGTGTTTCGGTCAATTGGTCCACAAATGTCATATGGATTTCCAACGGTATTTGGATTACAAACACATTCATTTGAAATCAGTCCATAACGACAGTGACTGTTTTGTCCACATTCTGGATGACATACTGGTGTTGTGATTGCTGTTGAATTTTTTGTGGGAAAAAAATGAATTTATTTTCAATTTGGTACTTTTTTTTCTCGAAATTTGACGATTGGGGATACTTACGTGGCATACACAAATAATCTGGATTTCCAACAAAGTTTGGTTCGCAAATACATTTTCCAGTTGTTGGTTCACAAGTGGCACCAACACCACAGACGACATTTTCACAACGATGTTTGCAACGACCACCGATACACACTTGATTATCAGCACATGGATGGTTAGCTGAACATTGATCGGTAACACAAATACCGCCTGCGAATGGATTTCCAAGCAAACCAGGTGGACATTTACACGTTGGTCCGTCACGTGTTACAATACACACAGCACCTTGACCGCAGAAGTAATCGTTACATTCTGGTGAAAAAGCGAGAGAGGAACCATGTTTAAAATAAATGTCAATTTCTTCATTTAATAAGTTTTAAGGGAAATAAACTTACGTGAAACACATTCGCCGCTTTCATTTTCTTCAAAACCAACACGACAACGACACCAAGCAGCATGCTTTTCTGGTTCGCAATATGCATTTTGTCCACAAAGTAAGCTCTTGCATGGGCTAATACATGTTCCTTGTACACAAGCCAAAGTATCAGCACAATCATTGTTGGAAATGCATTTACTTGGCTCAACAGTTCGATCAAGAATGCATCCTTCTTTGTATGGATCGCCCGCCAATCCATTTGGACAAACACATTTATAGCCTCCTTTTTGATTAATACACTGTGCACCATAGGCACATGGATTGCCATATGTTGAACATTCTAGAAGAAAAAAAAAAACAATTTCCATTAAGAATTAGAATAAGATAAGAGTTTGAATAAGAAATTTCTAAATTTTTTCAAAAGTGAACAATATTTTGTTTCAAAAATCATTGAATATGCGGCCAAATTTACCATTTTCATCGAAACATCCTTGCAATGGATCTCCTTTGAATCCAGCTTCGCACATACATTGTGGTGGATCGGTTGGTGTACATTTTGCATTAATTCCGCATGCATATCGTTCGCATGGATTTTTACATTTATTACCATCGCTGGTGTCCAAAAAGAATGGTGGTGGACATATACATTCTCCAGGTTGTACACATTTTTCATTTGTTCCACATTCTCTATCTGATGCACAACGTCTTTGTGGTGCTGAACATTGGCCATGATATGCATCACCATCATATCCAGGTGGGCAAAGACATTCATATGAACCAGGTCTATTAATACATTCAGCTCCAAAGCCGCAAAAATGTCGATTTTCAACGCATTCATCAACATCAACGCAACTGCCATCGGATTGTGTTCGATAACCTTTTGGACACGAACAATACGAAATACCGCCTGCGATGGTAATACATTCAGCTCCCGGTGGACATTTACCACCATCTTGACAATCGGCCAAAATACAATTTCCACCGACAAATTTGTACGGTGCTTGACATTGACATTCAGCACTATTACATTCTTCGCAAATTTCGTACGGATTTCCATAGAATTTTGGTGGACAGAAACATTCAAAGCTACCCGGTAAATTTTTACACAATGAATTCATACCGCAAACTGGACGTGCATTATTTGTACATTCATCAATATCAATACATTTACCGGTGCTGTTATCGCGTGTAAAACCTTGCCGACAAACGCATACATTTCTACCAAGGAAACCATCAAAAACGCAATTCTCTTCTTTTCCGCATGGATGCTCTTCATCGCATGTCAACACTTGAATGTCAGCACGTGCACATTCACCTTTAAATGGATCGCCTGGTACACCACTTGGGCATTGACATGTAAATGAACCTGGAACATTTATACAAACTGAACCTTTTGGACACACGTCTGGTTTATGTTTACATTCATCATCATCAACACAACCACCAATACGATCAGCTGTACCAACAAAACCTGGTGCGCACAAACATTTCGCTTCTTGATTTACAATCATACAATTTGCATTTGGGCCACATGATATACTTTCGCATGGATGTCGACAATCATTTCCAACATTTGGCGTTGGACATAAGCAACGTTGATGTTCATCACAAATGGCATTTCCAGGGCAGTCATGATTTGATTGACAAGTTACAACGGTTATACAACGAACACTTGGATCAGGATCTGGAATTGAACCTTCTGGGCAAATACATTCAAATGAACCTGCTCGATTTACGCATAAAGCGCCTTGACCACAACGGTTTGGTTTTGAACATTCATCGATATCTGAAATTTTAAATTTAGAAAAAAAAAAAAATTTTTTCTCAAGATTAAAATGTTTTGAAGCAAAAAATGATTTGAAGCACTTCAAAAGTGATTGATTTTATTTCAAAAAAAAAAAAAAAAAAAAATAATTCGATGAACGTACCAACACATTGAATGGCTGCATTGCCTGAATATCCTGGTGGACAGGAACATGTAAAATCTCCTGGTGAATTTGTACAAATTGCATTTAGACCGCATCTTCCTGATGGTCCATGAACGGTATCGCATTCGTTAATATCTACGCAACCAGCTGAAATATCATTTGGATTATATGTCCATCCGTCATCGCAAACACAAAAAGCATCAGCTCCATCGGCTTTGCAATAAGCATGTGGACCACATTTTACATCTTCGCAAGGTGCTTTGCAGCCAGTTCTTGGTGGGGAGCCAACCATACCACTATTTTATGAAATATAATAATAATAATAACATCAAAATTGGACGTGAACATGAAAATGAATTTAAAAATTGAAATTAAATTAAATTTGAAAGGAGACAAAAAAAAAAGAGTTTTTTTTTTTTTTTTGAAAATTAATTTTCGTTCAACAAAATAGTTCGATTTCAATCAAAAATTTCACTTACTCTGGACACTCGCATTTGAAACTTCCCGGTGTATTAATACAAATTGATCGATCACCACAAATATTTGAATTTGTTCGACATTCATCAATATCAACACACACAGATCCTTGTGGTTCAAAACCATTTTGACAGAAACATTGTCCTTCAATACATTCGGCATTTGTGGTACAATCGAAGTTACTTTGACATAAAATATTCACATCGATTTGTTCACAAGCAATTTTTGGATCCGGTTTGGCAGCATATCCTTGTGGACATTTACAGTTATAACCAGGATTTGCATTTTCACAAATTGCACTGGGCGGACATGGTTGTTTCAATGCCGAACATTCATCAATATCAGTGCAACCTTTGAACGGATTTCCTGTATAATCTGGTTTGCATGTACATACAAAACTTCCCGGTGAATTTGTACAAACAGCATTAGCACCACATGGATTTTCCAAACATTCATTTATATCTAATGAAAATAAAAATAAAAACAAATCAGTGGAATTTATTTTATGCATGAGAGAGAGAGAGAGAGAGAGAGAGAGAGAGAGAGAGAGAGAGAGAGAGAGAGAGAGAGAGAGAGAGAACAAATGCATGAAAATAGCCAAAAGGCGCATGTTGTCAGTAAAAATGAAAATAATTGCTTGTGATTTGAAAGAAGTTGAAAGTAATAAGCTTACCTTGACATTCATTCATTGGATCGCCGATAAAACCTTCTGGGCACAAACATTGGAATGAACCTTCATTATTTCTACATTGTGCATTTCTCCCTAAAAATTTTCAATTCAATTTCAGTTTAAACATTGTCAATCATGAATTTTTTGTTTTTGTTTTTTTTGCTTTTTAAATTTCACAATTTTAATAACATACCACATGGTAAACGTGCGCATTCGTCAAAATCTCGGCATCCAACCGTTCGAGCATCACCTTCAAATCCTTGCGGACATTCACATTGATAACTACCTTCTAAATTGATGCAAGTGGCGCCTGGGCCACAGGCATTCGGATGCAAACATTCATTAATGTCGACACAACCATCGAACGGATTACCTTCGTAACCTTGTTTACATGCGCACGTATGATTACCAGGCGTATTAATACAGTCAGCGTTAATACCTAGAATGGTTGCAAAATGTTTGATTGTTTAAAGTCATCAAATCATTTATTTAAGTTTTTTTTGTTGCAAAATTCTTTTCATTGCTAAAAGTTTAATATTCATTTCTACATACCGCACGCTCCTGGATTCAGGCATTCATTTATATCTGTACAAAGTTCTTCACCATCTCCTTCATATCCTGGCTTACATTTGCATACGAAATGTGCTGGCAAATTACAACATTCAGCATTTTGAACACACCTCGCCGCTATGCTAGGATCTTGACATTCATCAATATCTGAATACGAACATTTGAAAAAAAAAAGAAAAAAAAATTAATTTCCAATTCAGATGAAAATTGTGAATGGGAAAATGTTTTCAATATACCTTCACAGTGAAAGCCATCGCCGTGATAGCCCGGAAAGCACGAACACATAAAACTGCCTAAAGTGTTCGTACAATGGGCGAAAACATCACATGGACGATCTTTGCACTCGTTCTCATCTATGGGAAAGTAGAAAATTAAATAAATATGATTAGATAATAGTTTTTAAGAAGAAAAGAAAACTTTATTCGGGTCATTCACATTGCTTTTAGAAAAAGGAAGGAAAAAAACTAAGTGTTCTTAATGGACTAATAACGATGGGAATACAGGAAAAAAAAACTCGATACTCACCTGGAACAGCACAGTTACATCCACCATAACCATCGTTACAGTGACATAATGAGTCCAAGCACGCACCATTTGTACATGTTGTGCCATCTTTGTCACAATCATCTAATCATTATTCAGAAAAGAATGACACAGAAAAAAAAAACGCAAATCATTTGAATATTAAGAGCAATTATACAAGAGAATCGGGAATAAAATATGAAAATGTGTTGTTTTTTTAATTCTATTTCTAGATCAATGCCAGCAATACTCACTTGTGCATTTTAACTCTTTAGCTAATTCATCTGATGACATATAACAATCGCCATGTCCATCACATAATTTCGATAATTCAAATAATTGTAAATAATCTGTTGATTCATTAACTTGACAACCAAAATAGCCGTCTTCCAAATTTAGAAAAAATACTTCACGTTTTAATCTCGTATTACTTATTCTGTTTTGTGACAGTGCCTGTTTTGTTGAAGAAAAAAAAGAAAATTTAGAAGAAAGAAATAAAGAAAGCATAAATATTATTGTGAATGATAAACAGTTAAGCATATTTAAATTGATTTAAAAAAAATCAAATTCAACAAGATAATTTGATTGTAATGTGAATATAAATCGAGTGTGATTGTAATTTGGTGAAAATAATCACATGAATTGAGTCATTAAAATAGCACATAAAAACAATTGAATGAAGTGAAAAGAAGAAAAAAAAAAATAACGAATCACTTCGTTCTATGGAAATATATTTTAATACTTCCGTTTCGATTTTTTTTTTTCTCTTTTCTTCTCTTTTCTTCTCTTCTCGGTTCGCATCGAACAGGCATAAAATTACATACACATGACGGAATATATTAGTTAGTGATTCTAGTTAAATCATCATGTGTGGTGGAGCAGTTTTTTTTTTTTTTTTTTTTTGCTCAGTCTTATTGCTCGTTTTCCGCAATCGCAAGCAGTTATCGAAAAATTTACCGCTATAATTCGTGAATAAGATTATTCATTTTGAAATCACAATTTTAAAATGCATTTCGTTGAAATTATCATCAATTTAAGTGTATGTGTGGGTCTTTTCCCTCGATTTTCCTTTGTTCAATGTTTGTTTTTTTTTTATTTCTTCTGTTGCGCAATTTATTTTTTTCATTTTTTCGTGTTTATGTTGAATGAAAGAAAAAAAACCATTCTGTACATTTGCATGATGTGACGATGATATGAAAAGAAAAGAATCCAATTATTTTGCTAGTTGGTGTAGTTGAATCACTACTTGTTTGCTCTTTAGTTTGATTTGCAGTTGCAGGTATTTTTATTTTCTTTTTTATTTTTATGTGGCAGAGACGAATAAGAATAGAAAAGACACAGGGAGAATTTATTCTGATCTTAACTGTTTTGCTCAAATAACTAGTTAGCCAAGAAGAATTGATCTGAACACGTTGTGATACTGAGAAATGGGCTCTATTGAGTTGCAAAGACAAGCTTAAAACACAAACGATTGAATGTACGCGCATTTGACACTCACTATTGCCGTTATATTCGCCCATTCGTTTCCATTAGAATATAATTTTTACTTGGTCGGGATTGTTGTCTTTTTCTTTTCCACACATCTCTCTCGAATGGGAATTCTACTTTTTTTTCTCTTTCTCTCTTCTCTCTCTCTCTCTCTCTCTCTCTTTGTGTGTGTGTGTGTTTCGCTTCCTCACTTTGCTTCAGTTACATTTCATTAAAGTTATAGGTTAGAATTAATACAATATTTCATCGAATCGAATGAAGAGCATCCATTAATTTCCATGATTTCTTTTTCAAAATCAATAAACAGAACATTTTCACCACACACACACACAACTGGCAATTACGTGAAGAAAAATCGATCCATTTTTCAAAGATTTATATCATTGCTTTGGCCTTAGTTGCACGGGCTAGATTTTGAATATTGCCATGTTTTCTTCGTGTTCAGTTGCCATTTATATCGTGCGCATTTTTGCATATAAAATTAACATCGTGCTTAAGCACTGTGCGGCCAATTTTTATGTTGATTGAAATTTCAATTTGGATTTTATGTTCGATCCTGAAATATTTTATGCGCTCATGCACAGCACGGAATCTATTACACTTGGGCAAAGAGAAAGACCATATTTAAATGTGTTTCTGTAAGTGTATTTTTCTCTGTTCGATCTATTTGATGTGTGGTTCTCCATATTCTTTGGCAAGTTCAATGCATCGAAAAACATGGATACAGTTTAGATACATTGTTAAATTGACGTATACACGCGGCGAACCATATGATATGATTGAGAACAAGCTTTTAGTCGAAATCAAACACATGAAATCTATTTGCAAATGCTGAACGTATCAATATGTGCTTTACATTATATTTCTTCGTTCTTTATTTCGTGTTATCGATTGCAATGCTTTGCTTTTCTAGCCCGCAAGTGGTGTTTGTATTTGAACAACGGAACCAACCGTTTTATATTATCATTATAAATGTGTTTTTTGTTTCTTCTTCTTTTTCTTCGTTGTCGTCGTCGTCGTCGTCGTCGTCGTCTTATTTGGGCCTTTTTCTAGTGCTAAACAACTGAAACTGAGCTCAGATTCACAAGAAGGAGAGAAAAAAAAAACACTAAAATAAAAGAACAGAAAACAAAATACCGTTGAAGTTGAATGCACACACACATTTGGTTTGTGGCTATGATATGTGCACGGGTGTCGTTTCCCAGCACACAAATAGATAATACGCGATACGTTTGTGCATTCGAACGTACATACGCGAATATTATACCTTAAACTGAAGATTTAGTTTCCTTTTATTTTCCAAGCAATGGGTTTTTTTTTTGCTTTGTTTTTGTCTTTGGTTACTTTTAGCTCTCTTCCTCACTTCGTTCACCGAATAAAGCACAATAAAAGAATGAAAAATAACTACAACAACAACATCAACAAAGCCAATCTAAAACAATCGGTCATTGTTCGAATGCATTACACTTTGTGTTGAATGTTTTGGACGCATTGTTGTTCATAATAATGACACTTAATGACCTTGTTTGCACGTAGATAACACTTGAACTCACAGCGATAATGGTAATGATTGCCCTTTTCCAATGCAAAATTGCATAATGTTGATGTTATGCATTAGAAATGCAAGGGAAATGTTATTGGCTCATCCATCCAACTCGCAGAAATGAAACCGATGAACGAACTGGTGTAGAGAAGGTGGAAGGAAAATAAGAAGAAGAAGAAGAAGGAGAAAGAAACACACATCGTAAAAAGTGACTTGATGTATCGAGTTGAATAATACAAAGTCGTGAACATTGAATGTCATATGCCAATTTGGCGGAAGATAAATCGTGAGCGAATCGTAAACATAAAGCGTTCTGCTTCTCAATTTTTTGTTTTCTTCGTTGCAACCAATTTACTAACATAAAACAAAACAAAAAAATTCACTTAAACATTCCACCGGCTATGTGAATGTGCTTTGAAATTCGTAAATCCTTTTTGACATTTCATTTGCACCCTTTGTGTGGATCAAAGCTCCTTTTTCATTAAAAAAAAAAAAAACAAAAAAAAACAAAAAACAAAAAAATTCCAAATGCTTATAAGAGTGTTTATTTTTAGATGTCGGCTGGATGCGGAAAAGTAATAAATTTAAAAAATGTTGAGGGGAAAAATCAACAAAATCCGCAAAGAATTTGTTATTTTTATTGCCACAAATGCTGCAAATATATTCATTGGTACACAGCTTAGGCAGACATCGTTTCGATGATTATTATTATAAATTGTGAAAATTCTTCAACAAAATGAATGTTAATACAAAAGGACAGGCAAAATAATAATAATAATAATAAAATTGAAATTGGCTAAGAGGCGTACAACAGGATAAACAAACATGTGAAACATGGATGAATAAAGCCAATCGAACAAACAAATGTATCCAGAAAAATTGTTTGCAGAAGAGATGAGCATATGCGATCTAAAATGACTGAAATAGCATTGCAGCCAAAAGAAAGAAAGGCAGAGAGCGAGAGAAAGAGAGAGATAGAGAGAGAGAGAGAGAGAGAGAGGAAGTTGAAGAATGGACACAGTCACAGGGCATGCAGAGAATTCAGAGAGCCAAGTCGATGGTCAAGGTCGAAATGACGAGAATGGAATGCATTTTAGTTGCGGTTTTCTCGTGAATCGCAAACACACACACACACATACACATAAAGAAATTAAAAACGTTCCCAAAAGCAAACTGGTAGCATTTGCCTTCGGTTTGATCTTTGATGAGATCATAGACGTGGCGGCATATGGGGATCTTGATTCGAAATATTCAATAATGAACATGCCAAGACGGTCATTTTAATCGGACAAATTAAAACAGAAAAAAAACAAACAAGTATTAAAAGATTGAAAGAGCGAGAGAGGAGGATGAGAGAGCGATAGAGAGAGAGGGAGAATGAAATTGGTGCCGTCAACGATGGGGGCATTCGTGCAGCAACCTATCATATTTATAAATAGCCATCGATTAGGATTGTATAGCATTGTTGAATGATGAATTTTGCATAAAGACTCATAATTTAGAAGGAAAACAGTGATTAATTTTCATGGCAAAATGGTTACGCATAATCATCACAGCAGCATACGCTCATTAAATGGCGATATTAAAGTGATATTTATTGTGAACTGTTGACATTTTTTTCCTTGGTTTCGGGATTCGATTATCACGTTTAAATGACAATATTTGTTTTAACTGTTGTCAATTCGAAGAGACAAAAAAAAAACAACACAGAAACTCAACGATTAAACATCGACATAGAAATGAATGAGTGAAACAAATGTAGCGATAATGTCTTTATGATGGGTGATCATGATGCCAACAGAATGGCAAATCAAATCAATATATGGGCAAACAAAAGTCATTTTAATTGATCACGTTGCCCATCACACATTTTGATTGCGTTTCGCATAAGATTTGCCCGATCGATCGTTAATGTTTATGACACAGATATTGCAATTTGTTGTTGTTTTTTTTTTTTAATGCCATCACACTATGTGTCATTTAGCGTTTCATCAAATTCCTTGAAGCAACGGAAAACGTTAGATTAAAAAGAAATGCAACGGAGACAATCGTGCCACATGCCAGATCGTGCCAATTGTAAAGGAAAAAATTAAAATAACAACTCAAATTGAATTTCATTTTACAAGCTCATGATTTGCAATCACATATCATCTAGCCCAATATCTTTTCCACACTGTTTTGTTTATTCTTTTTTGTTGATTCATTACGCTTCATTCCACTTCAAAAATACTATCTCGATAATACGTTAAATTATGCAACACATGCAAAACTTTATTTTGCGGTCATTTCAACAGCGGTTTCTCTTTGAGCCGCAATTTATCCAGTGAAGTGGTCAATTCATTATAAAAAAAAAATTACAAAGAAAAAGAAGAAGAAGAAGAAGCAGCAGCAGCGAAAAGAAGTGCTGTATTATGCATTTGA
Source organism: Resseliella maxima (assembly GCA_029041755.1). Taxonomy (NCBI): domain Eukaryota; kingdom Metazoa; phylum Arthropoda; class Insecta; order Diptera; family Cecidomyiidae; genus Resseliella; species Resseliella maxima. The sequence goes on along the minus strand of JAQOWM010000169.1, from coordinate 97,479 downwards.
TGAACGTTGTTATTCCACTTTGCTGGTAACCGTAAAATACGAATCTTCATTTGGAAGAATAACACGAAACAAAGCCGAACATTTGAATTCGTCGCCGCTTTTTTTTATTTGTTTTTTTTTCTTTTAAACATTTCTTTCTATCAACATAACTTTTTGCATGCTAATGAGTTCTCTTTTTATGGCAATCAAAAGCGGCAAAAATTTCTTCGATGTCGCCATCATACAGTTTCTAAGCGGAATGAGGGATTGATTCTCTTTGTGTCAGAGAACTGTTAATTTATGCATGGCACATTGTCAGGCAATCTTCCTACGGAATTTTTTTTTTCTTTTTACTTTTTCTTCTTCTTCTTCTTTTTCACCTTCCTATGCTTGAAATGCTATTCGTTTTTTTATTGACACTCCTTCCTGTCAATTGTTGGCTGATATGCAGTCAAGTCGAAATAAATTACGATCCATTCACACATTCACATGACAATCAATGCAAGTCATAATATGCAATTTAGCTTGTCGGTTCATATTTCATAAATTTTTTTTTTTCTCTCTTTCTTTCTTTCATATTAATTATCATCATAAAAAAAAGAGAGCTGATACAAAAAATAATAAATCTAAAAAACTTACCACATTAACTGTTAGCACAGACCAAAGGACTAGAGGCAAAAATGTTTTCATTTTCGCTGTAAATAGAAAGAAGAAAAATATTGTTAAATCGGTTATTAATAACACCTTACCTACTGTTGTTACTTAATTGATACAAGATTATTATTCTATTGGGTTATAAAGAATGGAATCTAATCTTGAAAATGTGTAAACAAATTGTGGCTGTCTTGTGGCATGCATACTGCTTCCGATGTGGTTTAACTAACTGTTGTTCATAATCAAAATCTGGCTTCATTTCACTATGATCATGTGCTAAAGACGATTCGACTTCATGTCGTTGACTATTGAAAATTTATAATACCATTAATTCTTAGGATAGGTTGAACAGTTATTCAACGAATTGCAAACGGATGAAAATAGGTTTGGAAATTCATTTAATATTTTAGAAAATTGGTACATTGTGCATCAATCTAAATGTGTAATAGCGAATTATGTACGCCATATAACGGTGCGCGTAGTGTGCAAAAGCGATAAATAAAAACACTGACAATGTTGGCACAGAAAATTAAAATAGAACCCATCCATGATTTTTTGTTCGGTCGTCTATTAAAAACGAACAAATTTGAAGGAATTAATTAAAATATGCCGAACAAGTTCTCTTTTTCTTTAGTTGATCAGAATCATTCGGGCAACAGAGATGAAGATTTTCGATAGAAATTTTCTGCGCCTGTCTATCAAAACATGAATCAGTTGGACGGAATAACGGGATTTTTAAATGAATTTTGTACTTGAAGAAAAAAAAAAACATGAACGAAGATCTTGGGAGCGACCATAACGAATATTTTTGGACATGGCCATTTAAATATTAAAAAATAATGAAGCTAATTACATTGGTGATTTTCTCTGTTGACGACAGTTTCATATCGCCCCATTTTCGCTTAATCAACTCGAAAGCAATACAAAGATCAAAAAAAAAAAAGAAAAATCTTATTCGAATCTTTTAACTCTGAACAAAGTTGTATCGAATTCGACAGCTTTGGTTGGAATGTTTTTGCATGAAACAAACTTTTGAAAAGCAAATAAAATGTATGCAATTTGCGCATAAATGTTTGGCATTTGATGTGGATGACATGAAATACAGCAACTTACACTCCACTACCATGTAATTTGGATCTAATCAAAAAAAATTTACGATGCGAGTGAAGAGAAGAGAGAGAGAGAGAGAGAGAGAGAGAGAGAGAGAGAAAGGGAGAGAGAGAGAATAGATAGAGAGCGAATTGAACACTTTTCCCATTGTGCAGTAATGATCTGTTTATAATTCAAACCATTTTATGGTTGTAGCTCAAGTTGTAATAAACCAAATCGAAAATTACATAGAACATTGAAATGGATTTTGCGATTTTTCTTCTGTGTTCGCTTGTACATATATGTTAAAACGATGGCAATACACACGACAACATCAACATCAATAACAACAAACGACCAATAGAAAACAGTGAAGAAAAAAAAAACAGCATTAAAATCGGTTCAATTCGTTCGCATATTAAATTGAATCGCAACTCGCGAGGCACCAACTAGAATAGATATTTGCGATAAAATGCCATGCACATCGTCAAGAATCGCAAAACGATTCGTATCGCTTGCATTAGCCATTAAAGTTGATCAGTATGTTGTTTTAGAGATTATTTATTGACCAGTCCATCGTATTCGGAACGAAATGAGATAGAGACGAACGACCGAGGCTTTGGTGCTGTCGTGTTTTTTTTTTGTGTGTGCATGCACATGGTGAGTGTGTGTGTGTGTGTGTGTGTGTGTGTGTGTGTTTTTTTTTTTTGTGTGTGTGTGTGTGTGACGAAGACGTGCCAGAATGATGCAACACTCTGCAAATTAAATTTATGACTTTTTTGCACTTACAAAGTCTGTGCACATTTTGTTGGCATGCCAAACGCAACCATAAATCAAATTATCTGACCATTCTTCTGTGCCAAATGTTCCGGGCGACCGAAGTGCATTTCGATTCGGGGCGACTTAATATTTTATGTAGAAAAACCTCTAAGGCTATCAAACATTCAATCAAACCCAATTGTGGTCCGAAGCGAACGCCATGAATATTAAAATGAACACATATTTTTTTTTTTCTTTCTTTTCGTTTTTATTCATTTTGTTTTATTGTTTCAAAGGTATATTTTGCTTGGGCCATGCAAGTCATTTACCTTTTAGCTTAAAGGAAACGCAATATATACGAAAAGAAGCGAAAAAAAAAAATAAATGATTTAGAAGGAACATTTGCTAAAAAGATATACTTTCCAAGGCAGTAAAAATTCCAATTAATATCTATTCTGGTCTTTTGTTATGTCCATATTCCATACTATCTCAAATGCTGCTGTTGTGATTCAACGATATTTTTTTTTTAAAACTTTTTTTTTTTCGTTGCTGCTTTTTGTTCCGTCCAATTCAATTTTCGAATTTGCGCTCTCGCGCGCGCACTCGCACTCACTTTTTTTTCCGTGTGTGAATTGTTTGCTTTATTGTTCTATTCAATGATGTTTAGTATGTTGCTTGAACTTGAGCATTGTAAAAGACCAACAATAACAACAAGTACACCACTTTTGTATAAGCATTGGATTGGATTGGATTGGATTGGCAAGTACAAGGTTTTCCGATATGCCTCCAAACTTCGAGAATCGATCAATACAATCGCAGTTTGTGCAATAGCCACACACAATAAACAATTACAGTAGGTAACCATACAACGTTTCGAGATGAAATGAAGAAAGAATGAAATAAAAAAAAAAAAAACACAAAACAAAATGTTTTTGTATAAACGAACGAACCACTGAATCGATTGAATTAAGAGAAGTATAAACGAGAACACAACTAAAAAACCATCATTTCAATATGAGAAAAAAAAAACAACAACTTTTTTTTTTATTCTCTTCTGTCGAGAATAACACAACTGAGCGCGCACAACGTTGTCGCACATGTAAAGCCAACCAACAAACTAATCGAAAACAGATAGAAATTTAGTATTCGAAGTGGTTGGGCACACACGTATTTAAAACGAGAACAAGACAACCAAACGAAAGAGAGATAGAGAAAGAGAAGACAAACAACAAACTATACAAAGTCACACAAAAAAAAAATATGCTTAACGTGAAACTTGACGCTTGTTTGCGAGAAGAAAATTGAAGTCGTTTCGATAGCATGTTGCAATCATCGACAAAACACCGAACCAAACCAAACATAATAAAAATAAAAAAGAGAAAGAAAAATTGATCGAGCCCAAAAATGAAAAGTGTAGTAAATAGGATGGTACACACGATAGTTAGATAGATTTGTATCCCGAAATGTTTTACAATAGCACGATCGAAAGACGACGACGACGACGACGACAACAACGTCGTCATCGTCATAGTCATCAACAACGTTGTAGTTGCTGTTTTCCGTGAGCAAGCACTGGTGTTCTCTTTGCTGTTTTATTTCGCTTCATTTTTTTTTTCTCGACTATTATAATCCAGAGCTAACAAGGTTCTGTCTTATTAGATTGGAATTCGAGTGCATTTTTAATTGAAGTCAACAACATGTGATGTCGATAAATTTGCGTGTAAAACAGACATTTCGCGAAATCAGGCGATATTTGGTTGTTGTTACTGCTAATCACACAATGATTCGTGCAACAGAATCCCAAATACACGAACAGTGAGATTTGGTAAAATTTCTGTTCTGAGTGAGCGAGAGAACAAAAGACCAAGTTCACTGACCTACCACTTTTAGTTTTACCAACGAACGAAAATCTGATATCAAGAGGCAGGAAGAGAGAGACAGAGAGTAGGGATAAGAAAGAAAGAGAGAGGGAGAGTGGGAGAGAGAGGGAGAGAGACAGAGAGAGATGGGAACAGCAATGAGCATAAGATGATCGTCAAAAGGCGCGCACCAATATTCGTGAGCTATGCTCAGCCAAATAACATTTCACACAGAAAATATCGCGCTTTTAAGCATTCATTCGCGCTCTGGAATGTCTCACGTTTCAAGTGCCCAAACATCGGAATTGATAAAGAAAGTTCACAAAAGCATACACACATTGAAGATTAATTTATGCAAGTGAATTTATAATAACGTTTCTCGCAGTTGAATACGTTAATCTGTTTTATGCCACAGAGAAACTTTGAAAGCGCGATTTGGCCGATGTCTTGTTTTCGATGAAAAAAAAGAAAAAACTAACATGAAAGAAAGAAAGAAAAAAGTTATCTCTTTTCGTTTTCTTCTGTCTCTCTCAACACGACTCAATCAATCTTTTCAAGATTTTGTGGCATTCATTATCGCGCAAATTGCTTTCCACGTATATTTTTTCGTGGGTCCGTTTGTTTGTGTAGATCAAAAGGCTCGAGAATGAGATTCACATCTTACAATGACGATGACGATGATGACGACGGCAACGCAATAGATCTCAGAAAATCTCTTGCTGGTCATTGCTTATTATGATTGCGATATTGTTGTTGTTGTTGTTGTTGTTGTCGGTGATTTTTTTCTTCCCTTGACCGTCATGAATTCAATGCATTTGGTGAGAAGGCAATTCTTCGAGAATTGAGTGAATGTTTCTCATTCTGCGCACACTCTCATTCAGCGCGCAAAAATATTTATTGTTGTGGACCATCGTATAATAAATTTAAATGAGCGTGAACATTGCAATGGCCGACTAAAGTGAGCAATTGCCCTTAGAATCTTAAGATTCAAACACACACAGTAACACGAAAAAAAAGATATATATTTTTAATAGCATTTTTTTTTTCTCTTCATTCTGATCATTTTTATTGCACAGCATTTAATTTTATACATTCATAATTGCTACGCAGTGAAAAGAAACCGACCGACCGACCAAACAACCGGCCGACCGAGCAGCGTTTTTGAAGTGATTGTGTCTTTGATACATGGGATGGAATATAAAAGGAATTTTATTTGATTTGTGCATTGCAAACCGTTGTTGATGACAACGGTGCCTTGGTTTTGTCCATTTTAACCAGTGTACATATACTGAAGTGGCTATGGTTTTTTCTTTTTGTACGGTCAATTTATTACACATTATTGGTTACGATAACAATGCACTGATACACATTAGTAGTGTTGATATGTACAATGCCATAAGATAAAGCAGGAGGAAAGATTGTTAAAATCATTTTAATTCTCAGCGACACATATATATTGCAAATTATTTTATTTATCTTTTGTTTAGGATGCAGTATTCATGAACCACAGGTTATGGTTAGTTTAAGAAACCTCCATGAATGGATTCATAGTGTGACGGGCATTGCACACATATCAATATGCCACTGAGAATATTATTTTCTTTGAATGTGTATAGTTGAGCTACTGCATCAGTAATTAAAATTATTATGAATAAAATAAAACAAAAAGACTTCTCATTCATCATCATTATCATCAATTCTAGTTTGAAGACCAAATTTCATACTGAAGATATGAACTACTCAGATGTTAAGCTCAATCGAAATTGATTGAATTAATTTGTTTTGTATATTTATACTATTGGCCCTTGTTTTATAAAATTTATATGATATTAACACTACTCACATTATGGAATGAAATTGCGATTAATTGCTTGAAATCGCTCACAGTTCAGTTTACCAAATTGCAAATCGAATACAATAAAACCCAACGCACAACGGTTTAAATTGGCAATTTGAAAATTATGACTTTTAAATCGAATTGAATCGATTACAACGGCTCAAATATTAATCAGCCACGGTAATCAGTTCATAGGTATGAAAACGATCAACACCAAAAAAAAAAAAAAAAAAAAAATGTTTACGTTTTAAAACAAGTCAAAATCCCTCAACGATAATAATAGCAAATCGGTGGTGTGGCTTCTCATCTTCTATACTTTCTGCTTCATTTAGATAAAAGAAAAGCTCAAAAGAGAATTGGAATAAGAAGAGCAATGCCTCGTATATAGTTTTATTTAAAAAGCACACACACACACATTGGCTCGCATTGACTCATAAAACTGTTTTGATCGGAGTGCGAGTGCGAGCGCGCGAACGCTTTTGCGTATGCATAGAAAAACCACAAGATTGCGCTCACATGCGACCAATATAAATCTATGAGCCATGCTGAAATGATCACGGGCACAACAACAATGCCGCAGAATAATCTTGTTTACCTTCAACTTAAAAAGAACCAAACACAATGTGTGTAGATGGTTTTCTTTTTTCTTTCAATTCTTTCATTCCCGACCATTATAAAATAAATATTTTTTATTTCTTTTTCTCTTCTCACATGCACGGTGGAAGACCGCGAAATTACTTTGCCTCACAACCATACAAACTAAGTTAATGTTGAATAGAAGAAGAAGAAGAAGAAGAAGAAGAAGAAGAAAAAATTGTTGAAAAGCAATACATTTAGATAAGATATAGAGAGAAGCGTCGATTGGTTGGATGGCGTGTGAGCCGTGTATTTGCTTGCATTTAACCATGGACGACGATAGAATTAAAACAACAGCTCGAACGCAAAAGCCATATACATTTTTGATTTGAACTTTTTGCAAATACTGAATTCAAACTCGCAGAAAGCGTATCACATATTGAATGTTTATATTCACTATGTGAAACAGCAAAGTGTCTCTGTCTCTTTATCTCTTTGTCGCTCGCTCTTTCTCTTTTTGCATGAGTGATTGTGTGTAAGTGTGTGATTGTATTTGTGATTCGGTTTTGTTTTAATGAGTTGTTGCCGTCGTTGCAGTTGTCGTCGTCGTCGTCGTCGTCGTCATCATTTGATTCATTTTTATTTAAGCATGCAGTCGCAGCGTATAATTGTGCAATCTTTCGTTCATTTGTAAGCAAATGAACAACTGGATTCCATGTATTCTAGCGATATGTCGTTTGCTTTTTGCTTTGTACAAAGAAAATGAACGAGAGAAAGAGAGAAAAACAAACGAAAAGTAAAAAAATGATGAAGCCAAAGAAAGAAAGAAAGAAAGAAAGAAGAAGAAGAATGAGAAGAAGGAATTGCGCCAGTTTGTTGCAAATCCATCCCGAAGCACCCGATCACCAGTTTGAGTCCACGATTCTACACCATTTTATTTCATATTTATTCTGGATTTTATGTTTCGTTATCATTACGAGCATATTGAATGTATGTTTGCCGTTCGTTGTTATGGTCTGTGCTTAGCTTTGTTTTATTATTTATGGATAATGCATAAAATGAACTTGGGCAAAACATTCAATCCATTCTTGTCTTTTCTATTCGTGAGTTTTGTGTATAGTTTTTTTTTTTTCTTTTCTTTTTTGTCGATCATCTTTTTGAGAGTGCAGAAAAAAGGAGAAGAAAAAAACAAGCGATCTTTTCTAGCGATTCGGTGCTGGAAATTTTTTTTTTTTCCTGTTCGTTTGCCCCATCGCATAAAGAACGTGTTTTTTGTGTGCTCATGTATATCACATTGTCGTCAACAGTGCGCACACCAAACTTAAAGAAATGTGATAAACAAGATATATATCGAATCCAATCGCTATTTTGTTCGATCCTCTCCTCTTTTCCATTCTGCAAAATGGCACAAAAACTAACGGAAATCTATTTTGTTCTTCCCTTTTTTATGCACGCAACTCGCATGCAAACCTTTCTCTTTTGCTCCACAGTTTCGGTGGATCGGTTCATTTCGTAAGCATCCGTTAAACGAACATGATATTATTAAATTAGTCAGATTCTTCATTGGATCTCTTTCTTTTTGTCGTTCATTCGTTCTGCTTGCTCCAGAATACTTTTACATAAATAAATTGACGTTTTTTTTTGTCTCTTTCTCATGTTCTGTTGTTGTTGTTATTGTTGTTTTTTTTGCGTTGGCTGTTGTCGTGGATCAATGTTATGCATTTTTGCACTGGTAAATTGGTTTTGTGTGCGCATGATGATGTTTTAATATTTCTTTTTCATCGTTTTTTTATTTATTGTTGTTGTTGTTTATTTCATTCGAGCAGTAAAATAAATCGAAAATCTTGAGATTTATAACTGGATAATTTATTGTACAACTCTTCAGCGAGTCAAATGGATGAACTTTGGGTTCATTTGCCAATATTCTCTATGCTTTTGTTTGATATGTATATTTTTATGTTCAAATGCGTTATGCACAAGATTTACGGTGTTTCTTTTCCCCTTGATCTATCACTATCTTTAGAGATCGCATACATTCTCTGTCTCTTCCTTTCTCGTTCGCTCTCTCTCTCTTTCACTCTTTTCACTCCTTCCCACTATCTCTATTCCTTTCTCGAGAAATTATTTTCTTTTATGAATTTTTGTTCTTTCTGTGCCCAAATAGATTGAAATGGATGCGATAGGTAAAAATAAAATGTTAATAGCCTGAAACTGACTAGTTGATTCAATTGGTTCAACGATCGAATCATTGACGGTCATTTCTTTTTCTCTCTTGATAGTATCAATTTGATATGCTTTTATTCAATCGATATCGTTCCAAACTCAATTTATACTACCAATGAAAATTCCTCTGCTTTTAAGAGGGATAAAAAAAAAATGACCAACCGAATGCTGACCACTTATGTGCATCAAGCTTGTTAAAGGCTTAAGGGATTTTAATTTCTTATTAAACGCTTTACAATATTTCATTTGAAACGCAGATAAAGAATGTAATCATCTTAGCAATAGCATGTCGAATTACGATTATGTGAAGTGCACGCCGATTTTATCACCGACACTAATCCTCATACACGGGATCGCTTCTTATTGGGAAATAAATTTTTTGTACTGATTAATTTTGTGAATGCAAATTGTTTACTTTTCTTCCCATTTTTTTTTTTGTTTTTTTTTTTTGGAATCGTCGATAAGAAAGTTATTTTGCATTTTCGGGCAAAAACCGTGCACATCAATTTTAGCTTGCTGCTTTCATTTAGTAGAGATAAAAAAAATGACATTCAAGCAGTTAAAAATAAATTTAACCGTTTGAAAGTCAATTCAAAAGAGAATGTCACTTAAGATAAGATAAAACTCAACCAAATTTAGTCTAAATTTATGAACTAAATCCATAAAGATTATGACACAGCGTAGCAGAAATAGAAAATGTCATCGAGAATGTTCTAATATTTGCATTTTGTTGTGAATATTGACTAAAAGGTATAAGGCAGTGTTCATATCAGAATTTTTTAGATCTATAAGATTAGGATAGTTGTGCGCGTTTCAATTGGATTTTTAAATGTAAAATACAGTCATTTATGAGCACATTATTACTTTTGATGTTCGTTCGTTTATCGTTTTCATCGTTTGTTGAATAAATTCTAACAAGGTGAAAGAAATGGCGAGTAAACAATGAAAATTTCATTTCAGTTGAATACTTAATTTCGTTCTTTCATTCTTTTCCGTTTCAACTAAAATAAATGAAATGATAAAAAAAAAGTAGGCATAAATATGTGGTTCATCATGTGTACGTGTATGCCACACTGTAAGTTGCTATACAGAAAATTTATTTTTTCTTCTCGGGTTAACAAATAACAACACAAATAAAACAAATGAAAAATATGTTACATTTGTACAATAAGTGCTTTATATTCTTCACGTTTGTTTGCTTTTGCTTTTCATTTTCTAAAACTGAAATGAAAAGAAAAATGTTTTAAGATGACGATGACGATGAATCGTGAGGAAAGGCTATGAAGAAAGCCCATGGCGAAAGAGATGATTGAATAAAAAAAAAAAAAAAAAAAAACCAACACACACTTTGACTGTCACACGGAAGACGAAACATCACACGATTTGGTGCGGTGGCGATGCAGCAGTTTCATTTCTTAATAGTTTTCTCTTGTTGTTGTTGTTGAATAAGCAGAATTATGATGATTATTTGGGCATAAAACAAGCACATAACACACTGTTTTAGCGTACTATGTGAAGCATATTTTCTTTTCAGTTTGTTTTTGTGAATAAATGACTACAAAAATTTGATAAATGAACGTTGATCACATTCGTATTTACGAGTTCGCTAAGAGGATGTGTACAAAGAGTAAACTAATGAAATTCATATTTGTTTGCTGTTTTTCTCCATCTATGTTTTTGTCAATTTCTTCGCCTTTATCATTTCATATTTCGATCTCTTTCGATCTCACTCTCTCCATCTCTCTTTTTTCTCTCTCTCTCTCTCTCTCTCTCTCTCTCTCTCTCTCTCTCTCTCTCTCTCAATCTGCTCATTCATTCTCACTCTTTCCTTATCTGAATTCGTCTAATCCATTTCATTTCGTTCAGTTTCTCACTTCTCTCTCTCTCTCTCTCTCTCTCTCTCTCTCTCTTTCTTTCCATTCATGTGCTTGTAACCGTTCGCTATTTTCATACGGTAATGTGCGCGCGATAATAAATACAATGAGTAGGCCTCCGTTCTTCGATGCTACTTCAAAGCATTTTAAACTATTATAAATGGACACTTAAAGCGGGTTTTGCATGTTTCTATAAGTGGAAAGTCTTGTTAGAAACTGTCATCTTTTTGTATTACAGTTGTTTGTTTATTGTTTGTTTTTTTTTTTTCTTTTTTCTTCGTTTTTTCATGAAGAAGAACGCTGTGAATCGCATCGAGAATGGTTACATTTCTCCACATCCAAATCACATGCACTAAGTTTCTAGTTCAAAGAGCATGTAGTCAGTTGCAATTTAATAAAAATAGAAATTGCATTAAAACGGTTCATGGTTCGTCGTTTCTATTGAAATCTTATGATGAGCGCCCGTTTGATGAGCTCTCTTGGAAATTTTCCCGTTTTGTGATTCGCAAAATCTTTCACCCATTTTGAAATGGTTTCATTTTATTGTGTATCTTGATTGAAATAGAGATTTAATTCATTCACAACAAAGCAACAGCATCGCAAAACAAAAAATAAAAAAAATGGTTTTATAATTTGAAAGTAAATTTTCGAATATGATTCATTTGTGTCATTTCCAATTTAAGTTTTTATTTGTCACAGTCACAATCGAATTTCGGTTTTAAAGTCGATGAGATTGGATATGATGAGATGCGTCGCGGAGGTGTCATTGCCAAAAATGTCAGCCGAAACAAAATGTGAAATAATAATTTATGGTTTTTTATTGTGTATTTCACCACGGATTAACAGTTAAATGTCATTTGCATTTGGTATTGATTCAATCAACGGCAAATTACTTCAACGTCAAAAAGTAGGTTGTTTGATGGTCGCGGAAAAAATTAGGTTTCACGTAATTTCACAAATGAAATATTTTATGAGCACAATGAATGTAAATTAACTATTGAAGTAGTTTATGATGGTAAAATTGATGTATTTTTGTGTGCATCTAATCGATTTTCGATTCTGGCCATGGCATGTGAAAAATTATGTTTAGCATACAATTGCAGTTCAACTCTTGCATTTCAATTGAAATGCGAAATGCATATATGTCGAAGCCAATATTTGAGGCGAATCGTGATATAGAGGCATTAGCGCGATATGAATTTGTGTTATTTCTGTTTTTTTTTTTTTTTTTTTCTATTTGTGGGTCTATGACTAACCATGATACATAACTGTGTGCTCATTTTGTATCTTGCAGCGACTGGATTTTCTAAAATGTGTCTTATGTTACTTCTGGTTTCGCGTGGGTTCACTTATTTGTACACAAATCGCCTTCGATGCTAGGCGATTTTTTTTTCACGTCTTCTCTTTTCTCATTTATTAAACACATGAAAATGGCTTTTACATTTACAAATATATATATACGTATATATGTGATTGCTTGGCGATTTATGGTTAAATAACGTAAAAGCATTTCTTTACAGTTTTATCGGGTGAACATGGTCGTGTAGTATAAATGCTTCAATGAGAGCAAAATGAAGGTATAAAAGAAACAACAACAACAACAAGTAATAATAAATAAAAGACACAGATTGACGATCATTAATTTTGCCATGAGTTCGAATGCAATTGAACGGCCTTTGCCGACATTTAACCACTTAACGTCTCAAATTTAACGAAAACAATCCACAATAAAGGTTGCTTCGGCCAATTGCAATTGGCAATTGTAGACGGTAAAATGCCATTGCATTAGTAGACTTTACCGCACTTACGGCAATATATATCGACAACGTTGGACAAAAGACCAACGAGTGAGAGAAATGAAACAACAAAAATAAAAACAAGACAGAATGAAATAATCTTCGTTTGCAATGTAAGATGCTCAAGAAGTGAATTGAACGTGGAAGTGTTCACGCAGCATTTATCGTGTAATTGAATTTTTATGGCGAGCGCGCAACGAGCAAGACACTCTCGCAAAAACAGAAAGAAAGAAGGAAAAAAAAACACTCATAAAAAACGGTGCACACACAACGCCACAAAAAAAAAAAATCACAAATATGCACATAATTGCAATCGGGTATCGTTACAAGTTGGACGAACTGACTCCGAATGAGATATGATATAACAATGCATCGTTTATGCTGCTGTTGCTGTTTCGTTTCTTTTTCTTTTTTTCTTTTTCTCTCTCATTCCATCGATTTATATTGAACATTTGAACACAGAAATAGTGTACATATGTCGTTAAATGTGTGTTTGCTTGGCCCCACGATCAACTCATTTTGCTCTCTTAACTCTTTATAAGTTCAAAAACCAGTTTAATAATCATTTTGTTGCCGCTGTTGTCGTTGTTGTTGTTATTGCTGTTGCTGTTGTTATTGCATTTATTTCTCATCGGATTCGTTCAATCGTTTATTCATCGGTGGTTTGCTTTTAGTGCCGCATTCATCAATTGTATAGCTCTGCCTTAATTACATTATTACTTACACACACGGCGCTCAAAAATTGGAACACAGGCCAGCCCCAGCAATGAATAATGTGCTAAGTGTGCGATCAAATGGCCGAACAACCGACGCTCATATGATAAAAGAAACCAAATTCACTTTCGGTGTGCGTGCGTATATAAGTCAGTTCAACACGACAAAGAATGAAAAAAAAAAAAAAAAATATTCATGTCGAAATCGAAAGTAAAATTTCAAAGAAATGAACAATGCCAAAAGAGACCCACGAAAAAGTACGACAACGATAACAACAACAAAATGTAACATTGGCGAGACATATTGGTGAACCTCGAAAACGTAAAATCCTGTTTTTGTTCGTTGGTCGTGTAACACGCTGAACTTTACCACTCAATTCAATGTAATGCAATCGCTGCGTGAGGTTTTTTTTTTCTTTTTGCGTATGCAAAACGAACATTTTGTCGACAAGAGAGCGAGAGAGTGAGAGGACGGAAAAAAAAGAAAATGTTTCCAATTTAACGATGCCCTTCTTTTGAACATTGTTGTGTGTGTGTTTGTGTGTGATTATTTTAAATTAAACCCTTTCGCACATGTGTTATAATTGAGATGCTTCTCTTGTATAGTCGAAAGAAAAAAACTGTAGATGAAAAATTCTATTCTACGTATCGATTTCACGCAAAATTCTTCGACACAAAGAAAAAATGCCCGCACGTACGATAAATGAAAAATGAAATAGTCACATAATTCAAGCGTTCTGTTTTGATGTGCAGTTTTTCTTTTTTTTTCCCTTTCATCTCCACTTCTCTGGGTTTTCAACTTAGTATGGCTACGAAAATAGTGTATACATGTTTTTTTTTTTGTGCATTTTTGTCGCCAATCTTATTCCAATTGAATAAGAGAAAAAGCAATCGTTCCAACGTTCAATTCGTGTGCAAACACGTCAGATGTGGTTTCGACCATATTTGGACCGAAATCAATGAAAAAAAAAATAAAATAAAATAAAAACGATAAAAGAAATATATCTGCTGTGAAGATATAGTCAATATAGCCGCAGTAATCATTGCATTTTATAATGGTGTGATTTGTTTCACACTCATTTTGGTTCGGAATGATTTGGATCATGTTGATATAATGCAATGAATCTCTTTTCGCCTATTTAAATCCTAGAAACTCGAGGTAAACCAATCATCATAATTCGAAGAAGATGGCAATGGCAGAAGCTAATTTGTGCCGTATGTTTGCTCGGGATGAATTGAAATGGAAATCAAGTTCCTTTTCTGGTTGCAATAACACCACTGGCTTCCATATCCGATTCGTTAAAATGTACTTGCCATTTGCCCATAAATGCTTCTATTACTCACACAATGATGTAAGTTGAGGTGAGCTGAAACAAAATGAAAAGAAACTGCGGGCCAAGTACAATTTGTTCAATGAATCGCATTAGTCTCTATAGAGAGTGGATGGAATATGGCTAATATAGTTTTAAAAAGCGATGCAAAATAACAAAATATGCGATCATAATAGCAACAACAATAACTACAAAAAGTTCAAATAAAATACTGTAAATATTTTCAGTGTTGAACAATGCCATAAGTAGTACATGTTTTGTGGTCTCTCTTTCTCTCTTTTTCTCTCTCTCTCACTGTGTGCGTGTGTTTCTTTTCATCTTTTCTGCGGTTCGTGCGAGCATTTGTTTTTTTTTCGAATGTGCTGTCGCTCTGCCCACAGTGTGTATTACATTTACCTAGAAATGATTGCATTGAGATCGACATGACGATGTCGACAACGGCAATGGCACAAAGACATTTTTGGAAATGAATTTTTATTTTCGACGTGGAAGTTTCTATTATTGAATAATAATAATTCGGTTACAAACAATTGTGAAATTCACTATGTTTCCATCATGCGTTATTGTTAGTTTTGTTACATTTTCGTTTGGTTCGCATCAGCTCGGACACAATTGTGCAATTCAATTCAGTTTGGTTTTTTTTTTTCTGTTTTGGCGCCGTCATTTAATGACTGATCGATGCATAATGAATTTATTTATAAATGTTTAACTCGCATTGAACTCAAAATTTGTTCTCATTTTTTTCTATTTCTTCTTCTTCTTCATTTTCTTCTCGATGTTTTCCCATTATTTTTTTTCTATTTTGTTTTTTTCCTTTTTCTCTGTTTTTTTTCTGTTTTCTTCTTCTTCCGCCTTGCGACGCTTGTTGATAGTGTCCATTATTGATTGAATCGATATATATCATTCATTTTTGCATTGAATTTATGGAATTAATATGTAAAGAGAACGCTCTCGTTATGTAAACATGCTTTGCCACTGAGTCAGAATGGGAATCAAAAACATCAAATGGCAATCCAATTTCTGAATGTTACTACATTAACTCAATGTAATCACTTTAATATAATACCGCCCATCATCACTTTCGCATCCAAACAAACAAAAACAGCCCAATTGCTGTACCACAAACTGTAAACAATAACAAAAGTAATGAAAGAGATATAGAGAGAGGGAGAGAAATAGAGAAAAATATGCAAACAACGAAACTACTTCACCTAATTGAACATTCGTAAATGATGAATGAATTTTGTTTTTGTTTTTTTTTTTTTTTTTGCACAAACAGTTAGATTTATTTCATTTCAATATTGAATATAGTATAAGCACGAAATTGCGTGCGAGACTGAGCATTGCAAGTGGGTGTCAAATTATCTCTTACCATATCTAGATATCGATTTATTCATCGGTTCAAATATATGTTAAAAGCATGTTATAAAGAAGTAAAAAAAAAAAACAAAAAAAAAATTATGAAATTATTATTCCGTTAGAAACCGCAGAAAGAGAAATCAAAACGTTTTCAATTTCATATGTGTGAAATGAGAAAATATCCGTTGTTGCATTTTATCAGATAATTTCTATTTCTGCATGCCATGCAAATAGAGAAGTGAATAGAGAGAAGAAAAAAAAACAAAATCTAAGGGAAATTGTTCACGCAAATAGATTTGATTTTAATTGGTGTGCAACGTGAAGTGTCGTTGTGTGTGTTTTATTTTTTCATCATTTTAAATCAATTTACATAATTGTATCCTTGGCGTCAAATCATTTGACTAGATCATCAAAGTGTCCAGACTAAATTAACAAAGTGCCCATGTGTCATGTTCTGTCATTCAATAACAGATTAGTAATTTGTTGTCCAATTGAATCGAGCACACGCTACAATGATTACGTTGATCCGATGCCAAAAGGTGAATTCATTCGTTCACGATTCACCAATTATCATTTAGCAAATAGAGGAAATTGTTTTTTGGTTTGAAATTTCGTTTAGACTTTATTTTTCAATTGAAAACGGTTATTGCTTACATTTTCATGCTGTTTTTTTTGTTGTTATTTTGGTTCAATCACAATCAAATCTCTAGCGTTTGCTTTTTCTTTGGCTTGTTAGACAAGTGTTTTGTTTATTCTTTCAAAATAAAAGCGGCATCAATCAACAGACAGGTAGAAAGAATGAATTATTCCTTTCATTTCATTTATCTATTTGATTGAAATCAATTTTAATTCATTTCGCATGTTAACCACAGATCAATACATTTATTTTTTTTTTTCTTCTTTTTTTTGTCGGATTTAAACGTTTTCATACAATCATGACAATAAATGGGGGCTTTGATTAGAAATGGAATGCAAACCGATCAAGATAACAACACATAATAAATACACTCAATCAATTGAATACCGTAGCAAATTTCTATACAAATAGAAACGAATTAAATTGTTTTACAATCATTTGATACATTCACACAATGACAAAGCATGTAAAATTGATGCGGTGAAAGAGAGTTTGCATGTGGGGATATTTGATTTTGATAAAATTCATAAATAGATGGTAATGAACATGTAATGATTGCAATGAAAATAAAAAAAAAAAAAATACACGAATAGATGAAACATATATTGGCAATCGTGGTGGTGATCAGGCCGAAAACTAGCAAACCGCCTCATTGGCCACAATACACAATAATAGAAATTGTGAAATTGAGAAACTTGAAGCCAATTTTTTTTTTTTTTTTTCTTCAAAATCATTGTTCGCTTCGTTGTTCCAAATCGAAACATGTATTTTCCATTTGCTTTGCATATACCGAAAACAAATCATCTTTTGATGTCTTGAGGCGTAAATCAGTTAAATCAATATGTAATTTTACCTACAGCATTGCGTGTATTTGTGATTTTTATGATGTTCAAACTGAATGGCATCTCTCTCGCATCACCCTATTTCTCTCTTTTTCTTTCGATTAAAATGAAGGCACATTTTTGGCCCAATCATTTTGGTCAGAACTAATAAAATAATAATGGAAAACTCTATTCAAAAGAGTAAAACAGAATTAAAGAAACAAAGAATATGGTCAACCTAATTTGTGGGTTATGAAATGAAATAAAATAAAAATTTCATTGAATCATCTTTTGCTAAAGTGATTAGGCTTTTCTTCAATGTTCATCAACATAAAAACATTAAATGCATTCATCTTGCTCTTTACGTCTTGTTTCTCTTGGTATCTCTCGTGTGAGCATTTGTTCCGAGGTTGATTTTGTTTTCGTTTCGGTATATTGTTTCTTATTTTGTGCGGTTTTTGTATGTGAATGTTTGGCGTTTTCGTTTTCGTCTCGATTTCAGTTTGTACAGCAACGCAAGCAAGTAAGCAAAAACTCGTGCTCTCTGTGTGTAAGCAAAGAGAAAGTAGACCATAGCTATGGCTCTTTTTTTTTTGGTTAGTAATCACAACAAATATTAACCAGACTTTCAGTTGTAGACTGTGTTGTGTACTATATCTTACTGTGTGTGTGTGTGTCGAACAGTTCTTGTCCGCATTTGCCGTCAAACTTTTAATTATGTATACGTCACAGCAGTAAGTGAGCCAATATTGTTATTGGCCAGTCTTTTTCATTTCATTTTACACATTTCAAGCCAATGGTATTTTTATTGGCAATCTATTTTTGATGTCGACTACCCTAAGCCCATTTCCTGCTCTTTTTGGCTACTGTCTATTATAATTACTTGAGCCGTAACCACTTGCAGACAGATGAATGAATAAATGAATAAAAAACCACGTATGGTGATGGCTGTTTATTCCATGGTCAGTACATTGAAATTTCAGACCAAAATCGGATAAGATTGTAACAATAATTGAATTTTCATTTCCATGTGAACACACCGATCCGGTTCAGTGAATGTTCTTACACTCTCTTTTTCTTTGATTTCCATCAAGTGGTTTTCATTGAAAGTGTATCGGCGCGTAGAACAACACACCGTGCCATGTAATGATCATTCTGTCATTAAAATGAATGTAAAAATGTGTATTTTCTCATCTTTTTCTTCTTGTTCTTTCGAAAGAACATGAATATTCCAAAAGGGGAACAATTTTCACTGTTTGAACCCAAAAACAACTCATATGAAATTAAAAATCGAACAATATTGGTGCGTGGTACCGTACAACAATGGTTTAGCAATTTTTTTTCCCAAAGAAAAAAATAAAGACCATTTTATCTCTAATGAAATATTCTGGCCATTTGAAACGGTCAGCATGACGTCGACACGTAGTGCCGGTTCATTAAAATAGTGAAATAAATAGGGTTTTTGTTTGAATATTATATGCGAATGACGCAAATGATGTGTGCCATTGTCAAAAAATTCACATGTCAATCGTTCACAAATCAAAACGATAAATGTTCGTGTCAGATTTGAGTCAAAGTTTAATCGTTTGGAAAGAAAAATAATTCGGTTTAAGACATAAAATAATAGTGACCGGTTTGTCGATAATTGTCGGGAATCAATGTGGAATTTCAAGTGAAATGAGAGATAGATGATGAGGTGAAAAAAACGCTGAATCAAGTTCTCAATTGATAATTTCCTCTTGAAAATCCGCATCTCCGTTTATTGCCATCGACATGCCAAAAAGTTCTTTTGTTTTTTCCGCAACACGTTTTTCTCATCGACATTTTTTTTTTTTGTTTTTTGTTTTCGTTCATCTCTTCATGTTTTCATGCGAAAGATTCACAGCACCTTGTTGTTTTTTATCGACTGATCTCATTCCATACAAAGCGGCGACAAGTGGATTCTTTACTTTTTGTAGCATTCATAATGATTTCCTCATTTCTACTTTTTTTTTTTTTATATCTTTCTTTCTATTTTTTTTTTAATTTGTTAATTCGGTTGATCCTCATGCTTATTTGTTTTTATTTTCTTATTTTCATCACATTCTATTCTCACATAAAAATTTCAACATTTGCTGTGTGTGTTTTTTTTTTGCTGAAGTCATTGTTATTGTCGCTTATATACTAGAAGCGCGCGCACAATGGATTTCACAGATCCGGAGAATTGCGTGAAACAAGAAGAGAGGAAAAAAAAACTTACAAAATGAAGTGAAAAAAAAACGAAGTAGAAGCCTCACATCACACGAAAGATTGCAAGTTCAATAAACTTAAACTAATAACGAAAAATAACTTCAGTGCGTTAACCGGGTGAATAATAGACTCAATTGAAATGATCAAACTGTCGTGTCGTGTATAGAATGATCGAGTTTGCCTAACGCTTTTTATGTGTGCACGCATACAAGCGCATAAATCGGTTTGCGTGTCACACACACACACAAATCGGCAAATACAATGTGACACAAAACAGAGAGAATGCCAATGTTTGCGATTCTTGAACTCAATTTGAATAATAACATGTCGGATCGATATCATAAATGCTGAAAATTATCTTTAACGAAGCATAAAAACTGGTAATATTGTTAAAACATCAGCACAAAGATAAATGTATTTATCGCCGCAAAGACATTTTTATCCGCACATAGAGTATATTACATATGCTGACGACATGTGTATCAATTTGTCTTTGCTATTGCTACTGCTAATGATGAGGTGCCGATTCACATTTATATAGTATTTTCTCCGAAGAAAGAAAAAAAAACATACACAATTATGAAATATTGAAGGTTGTTAAGAAATAGACCATATTTATGAGTTTGCTCATTGCATTAATGATGCCGGTAATGATACGTAACACACACATAGTGAGACTATTCATTGGAAATTTACACTTTAATGCATCTGAAACAACAGAGAGCATCACCAGAAGTACCAACTGAAACAACCGGTTCATTTAGACTCCGAAAAATAATACGCAGAACATGCTGCATTTATTGAATTAATAATAAAACGATAATGATGCCAGAAGGCAAATTTTTGTTTATTTTCAAAAGTACTAGAACGAATTTGAGAGATTGAGAGAGAGAGAAAGAGAGAGAGAGAGAGAGAGAGAGAGAGAGAGAGTGAGAGAGAGTGAGAGTGAGAGAGAAAGAGAGAAAGAGAGAAAGAGAGAGAGAGAGAGAGAGAGAGAGAGAGAGAGAGAGAGAGAGAGAGAGCGAGAGAGAGCGAGAAAGAGCGAGAGAGATTGAGGGAGAGAGAGATTGAGAGAAGAGAGAGAGAGAGAGAGAGAGAGAGAGAGTGAAAGAGTGTGTGGTTCATGCTGTTTCCGAGATTATAAATGCTTCTATGCTTCTCTCGGATCATTAATTTGTTGATTTTGTTGCTTATTCTTCTTCTTTTTCTTGTTAAACGCGAAGACTCTTTCTTCGTCATTTAATTCATTAACTAAACGCATGGTTCTTAAAATGCTGCCAATGTTGATTGCTGATGATAATGTTTGAATGCCGAACGAATGATAAACATTTAATATTCAATTTGTATTTGGCTGACGGTAAAAAAAATAAGAAGAATGCTGTGAGCAACAATCCACGAATACTTAATTACATAATTATAGAGCAATGAACAATGAATGACAACAATAGAAACGCCCGCCATACAACAAACTAATTAAGATCATGATAACCAATTACAGTTATGATTAAAACAAGTGATCAAATGATGAGTCGCAAGAGCAAAAAAAAAAAATGAGCCACCGAAGAAGAATGGCATTTGTTGTTGGCGTTATGTTTTTTTTTTTTTTTTTTTCGTTTTTCGCAAGTACCGTTCGCGGCGTCGTCTATTTATGAATAACAAATCTCTCAACTCATCGAACCATGTAGGTATAAAGCGACAAGCTGAATTAGGAAGAGACAAGACGATGAAGGCAATGTGCTCCAGTGCTGGTTAAATTGTTCAAAACAAATGATCATCAAAACAAAACGAAGAAAAAAAAAGCGAAAAAAAAAAAAAATAAGCAGAAATATTTAATGGCGCAAACAACCCATAATAATGCGAGCAATACTTAAACGCCCAAACCATGTAATAAAGACATCAATTTCACAATTGCTCTCTTCGAGGTGCTCACGTGTGTGCACCGTCTAATATGACGGGCGTGTATATGCTTGACTTAATCCACAAATTCTATGCTTTTGCATTGAAAAAGCAAAAACTTCTGATAAATTATATACAATTAGCAAAAGAAATGAATTCTTTTGATTGTTTTGATCTTTTCACTCGCTTTTTTCCTTCTTCTTTCATTTCAAAATGTAATAAATCGAAACGCTTCCATTAATGTATCGATAGATTGGCTAATGTTTCTATTTGATTTGCCCGGTGCCGCTCTCTCTCTCTCTCTCTTTCGCTCTGTGTGTGTTTTGATTCTGAATTGCGCGCATTTTTTAATTGCAAAATAAATCAACTCCTGAAAATAGATCGACGCATTCCTTTCATTTTTTTTTAATCTGCTGATTGGGATTTAGCACATAATAAATCAGATATTCTACTATCGTCTTTTAAAAATGTTTGCAATTTATTTGAGCATTTTCCATATCCAATCGAATAAATCACTTTCTGTCTCCCATTCTTTCTCTCAATTTCTTTCTTTCTTTCTTACTTTCCCTCTCTCTCTCCCTTCCTCCCTCTTCCTCCTTCTTTTTCTTTCGCTATATCCACTATCTGAGTTCAGTCACTTAATTTAATTTTTCTTTTTCTCTCCTTTGTGTGTACAAAATTTTTTCATTTATTCCTAAACGTTGAACAAAGCGGAATAAATTAGACAATTAGCGAGAAAACGCAACAAAAAGAGATTGGCTCAAAAAGAATTATATGATTTTGAGCTTTTTCAATTCGAATTGTATGAGATTTATGAGCTGAACGAAATAGAAAAAAAAATTGTGAATTCTCAATTGATGGAAAAAAAAAGTGAAGCTGAACATTTAAATGAAATTCAAGTGCACAGACGTTGCACATTCAGCACGCGATTGTGTTCACATTCCACAATTAAAACAGAAAACAACGACGACGACGACGACGACATCACCAGCAATAACACCAGCAATAGAAATAGCAATAACAATAACAGAACCGCGACTAAATGTAACGATCGATGGTGTATTCGAAGTTTTCGCGTGCTTATCTGGTGTACGAATGTGATTGACTGCAACGTCGTTTGCCAGTGAAAATGCGAGTCATTCTTCGTTGGTCTAATGCCTTTTGCATGAATTTGGATCGACAAGACGAAAGAGATGTCGGTGTAACATCAAAGCAGTGCAAAAAAAATAAAAAAGTGATAGCAATTTGATTTTGTGCAAATTGGGAATGGCGCGATTCGGTTAATTAAATCGCAAATTAATCGCGAGAGAGTGATTGACGAAGTAAAAATTGGGAGGTAAGAAGCGCTCGAGTGATTTACACAAATATTTATATATATATTTGAAGACGAGAAAAGACACAAATGCCAAAGACAATCGCATCTGCACTAACATTTAAACAACAATAACAACAACAACACACATCATTACTTTTGACGGCATGCACTTATTAGTTCTCATATAAATTTCATTAGAGGTTTTTGTTTGTTTGAATGTCTACGAACCACAGATGGGTTTTCTTTTCATGCAGCACAAAAACAAAAATGTAAGAGAAAAACCGCGCGCCGATTGCGCTTTCAAACAAAAAGCATCACTATTAGCGTGTAGTAAATTTGTAAAGCGTCATTTATGCTGTGCACATTGAGTATATAGCTTTGGCGTTTCTATAAGATTAGTGCGGCTGCTGTTTTTTTTTTCTGTCGTTTTTATTCAACATCTTCAAGAGACTATACAAACGTTCAGTACGTGGGATCTGACACCAATAAATAGTTTTCAAGGCGAGCATTTAGAAAATGGTTTTCATTTTTATGATTATTGTAGTATTCGTCGCATCTCTTTCGAGAGACTGCACAAATGCTTAAACATACAGACACAAAACATTGTGGCCAACCAACTGCCAGCCACTCTTTATAGTTCATCATTCTCTATGAAATGTAATATTTTGCTGTATGAAATTATATGCCGCAAAAACAAAGCAGCTCACAAAAAGCATACTTACAGCTTAAGACAGAGTGAGAGACTCTATAAATTAATTGCGGTGTGTGTGTGTGTGTGTGTGTGTGTGGACTGTAATGTTCAGTGGGAAAAATATCATTCAAATTATACAAATGAAACAAAAAAAAAAAAAACAAACAAAACGAAAAAATATATGCCAATTGCCCGTGAAGATAAAACGGTCAAGATACCAAGTGAACTATACAATGGAAACTGTGCAAACGATGGACAATTTCAAGTGCAAACATTTTCTATGACCACGATCTTTAAACCAAGACGTATAAAAACAAAACAAAAATTATTGAAATGGTTTGTGGATTTTTCGAACAGGTATTATTTCTTTAGTAAACTTGATTGTTGACCGTTTCATAACAGATGTTCGAACATGATGTGTCTAGCTGTGAGTGGAGAACTCAATAAATAATTCGCTATTCAATTGAATTCCAACATCGTCGCTTGTTGCACTTAATTTTCCACTTGAAACGGCTCGATGATTGAATATTTTTTTCTAGCTATCCAATTGCTATATGTTTTCCTTCAAATTGATCTGTTTGCTTCAATCGATTCGCTTGCGATGAAAATAAAGTGTCTTGTAACAACGTTTTGGCATTAAGATAATCGTGGTTGCGCTTCTGTTTTCGGGGTCAGAAACCAATCAATTTACATTGAAAATTATCGTCCATTTTGTTGAGAAGCTGCTGCTTAATTTTACCAACTCTTAATTCTCAACGTTTTTATTCTGAGCGGGAAAAAGAAAAACAATGCAAACGTTTTAATTATACAGATTCGTACATTGAATTGTATTGAATTGCTGGGTATTCACTGTGTGTTCAGTGCAGCAACTGTGTGCTCCATTGCCTATAGCTTCCAACTTTGCCTAGGTTCAAAGGCACTTTGAATAAAATATGCTGTGTTATTGTTTTGAATTCACATTCGCATACAAACTCAACTTTAAAAAGCCATTGGTTTTAATTCAAGCTTCCAAACCAACTGTGCACCACTTTTAAGTTGAATGTCATTGAAATTGTTGCTTGTTTTTTTTTCTTCTCTTTCAAATTTGATCGTAGGCCGATCTTACTGGGACACATTTTCTATGCCATTATTTTACAGTGTTGACAAGCTACACACAATTGTGACGACAATTAAAACAATTTGTTTTTCTTTTCGTGGCTTTTCTGATTTTGACCTTTGTCAACAACAACAACAAATCATATTCTAAAAAGAATTTCTTTCGGCATTTTAATGAGTAACCGTGTTAACAATAAAAAAAATTGTGCGATAAATCCAACAGATTTTCTAATGATGAAATAATTTGAGCAAATCTCGCAATCAACCATGATATTACCATTTTTTGTTTTTGTTTTTATGTTTGACATCATTAAATCTCTTATTCATCGTTTTTTAGTCCAAACCACGTCATTTGTATGCATAAATATTCGCAGCAGAATGGGCGCAAGACAAACAACAACTGATTCGATTGTGGGCGCAAAAGATTTTTTTTTTTCGATATCATTCGTGTTTTCCTTGAAAGCGGCTCAATTTTGATTGTGAATGGTGAAACCATTTTGTTTCGTTTCTTACATTTTAATTTTCAAATGAAAACACACAATTCATCCAAACTTCACGAAATTAATTCAAAACAAAGTCATTTTGTAAATCAATTTGAAAACATCAATACGATGATGATGTTTTATCATTGATTATGATCAAATGCAACGAATGCATTTTTGAAATCAATGCTCTTAATGTATTACAATGAATTGATTGATTTTCAATTCTGGTAATTTTGGAAAATGACATTTTCATTCGATTTCCTTTCAACAGATGCTTTCGCTCTCCGTTTATATCTCACAATGAACAAGTCGATTTGTATATAAATATATCTTCATTATTTCGTGCACACTGCACATTGAACTGATAATTCTATTTAATTTGCGATGACTCTCATGAAATCCAACAATTGGAAACACAATAATTAGTATTCTTGAAAAAGAACATTCGCGCTGAGTTGAACTGTGCTACTGTTCATTCAGAACGTTCCCATATGAATATGCTCACGTACACGCATTTTGCGTTACATTCTCGCGCTATTCGAACCAACGAAACGAAATGAATGAAAGAAAAAAAAAAACATTTTTGCATTTTTTTCACTCACTTGATTCTCGCATTCGATGTCTTCTTAGGCGGTTTTGTTTTCATTGCTGTTGTTGTTATTTATTTTTCTTTCATTATGATTATTTTACCATTTTATCTGCGTATTTTATGAGCCATGTATTGAGAATAACAGTGTTTCATTCGCATTCGCAGAAGAAAGAAAAAAAAAACCTAACATAATGTCGAATTAAATGCAAAGAAGTGAGCAGCCGGCCTGGCCTGATGGGATTTTCTTGAAAAAATACAAAAATACTGTACTTGCACTATGTTACCTATCTGACGGGTTGATTCTACTGATGCCAAAGCCATTGCTTGCTTGGCTTCGAAATCGAAGAGTCAAGAGGCTCATTCAATGGCCGTGTATTCGATCGTAAAGTAATTTGACGGTGTTTGTTATGTTGTAGCAATTATTTCTTCTTTTGCTAATGAAAGGAAGCTACCTTAACGATGATGACTGGAGAGAAGAGAAGAAAAAAAAAAGAAGCAAAAGAAATCCAGAAGAGAAAAAGAAACATGAACAGCGCAGGAAAATAAAATATTGTATAAAATTGCTCAGGCAAATGTTGGCTTGATACGTAACGCACAAAGATGAAGAACCACAACCAGCAAAATGAAAGAAAAAAAAACACACACACACACACCAACTCTATCTTTGGCTCTATCAACCGTAGCATCGCGCACCATATACACTGAGAGCAGCACACTACTTCGAAAAGGAATTCATTTTTATCTTGTTTTCTTGCATGCAGTTTGCTTTTTGCGCCTCTGCGTCAATATTATTTTTTTTTTCTTTCTCTCTCATTTTTGCCCATTTTTCTTTTTCATTTTTTTTTTTTTTTTCAATTTTATTTTCGTTCATTTTCTTTTCATTTGGCTCTCGTTACATCTTGAAACTTCTTTCTTATGTTTTTTTTTCTGCTTCTCTCATTCAACCATTTTTATAGTTACATCTTCTTTTCAATTTTGCTTTTCATATGAAATTTTTATGTGTTTCTTTTTCTATTGTATTTTTCTTTATATTACACAAATTCTTTCGTTCGAAATGTGTAACGTAAAATAAGTTGTTCGAATGCAAGCAAAATGAAACCAAAACGATGCGGGAGTATAGGAGATGGCTGGTGAACGACGATGACAACGACGACGAAAAAATGTGTGTAAGTTTTCTATTTTGTGGCATTTTTTTTTATATTCGTTCGTGTTGGATGTTTGGTTGCATATTCTGCGTTGGTGTACCTCTGTTCTTTCTCTTTTTCTCTCTCACACTTTCTCTCTCTCTCTCTCTATCTGACACACACACTCTCTCTCTTTCCTTTTTTGTCTCTTTTTTTCCTTTTTCTCTCTCGCTCTCTCTCTCTATATCTCTTTTTCCGTTTCTCCACCTCTCTCCCTCTCTATGCATCTCGTTTCCAATGAATATGCTTGTACCGTATAGAAACAATGAAATCGAGAGCACTTGTTTTGTGGTATGATGTCTAAAAGCGAGTGTGTGCGATCAACGGAAAAACAAAATCTATAAAAAAAAAGAAAAATTGATGGCAGCATGCATTTAGCGTCCGCAACTGTAGTGGAAAACACATAATGCTTGAGTAAATAGATAATTTTAATTGCGACTTTACTTTCTACGACCGGCAAAGGTGTTGTCCAAACACAAACGCTTTCGTTCCTATCTTAACTTGGAAAAGAAAAAAAAAAAACACTTGCAATCATCATCAGTTCAGTGGATCGAGACCATTGCTCGTGATGCGCACAGAACTTTCCCAATCGAAACTAACAAAAACAAAAGAAAAAAAAAAAACAATCGCAAATAACAACAATTTCAAAATTCATTCGTAAAATAAAATCGGCACACCAAGAGATTTACGAGACGATCGTCATTCAACCGCTGCAAGATTCATTTCAATCGAATTGAAAAATGCAGAGACTAAGTAGAGATATGGGGACATAGCACGAGAGAAAGAGAGATAGAGAATTTCAATTGAATTTCGAATACCAGTTTTCATTTAAGCAATCACTGAATTCTTATTCAATTTGCTGTCGTTGAGTTTGTCGTGTTTACGATTTTCAAACTTATCGCCCAACATCAAAAACGATATCCTGCTTTGCCATTTACAAGTTTCATTAAATTTATGTCGCTGTCTTACATGCCATACTAACACGAAATCCCTGAAATCGGTATAGACATTTATGTGTGCGAACAAGCACAAGTGCGTACGATGAATGGGGTAAGGGAAATAAAGCACAGTTGTGTCACAACCTCAAATGTGCGCGCAATTCGATATTTGGATTCATAGCGCGATTATGCGCATCATCGCATAGCGTAGTGTGGATCACGGATTACAATACAAAATAATGTTATTTTATTGAAACAAAAACGGCAAATAATCTATATATATAAATCGAAAGAAAAAAAACTAGTTTTTTCGAATCAAAAACTATAATAATAAAATTCGTTTGCATTGTTGAAGCCATTGTTTCCGCTACGCGATAGCGCGCGCACATAATATATATATATTTTTTTTTATATCGTGAATAGCAGCATCGATTGGAATGGAAATCTGAAACTTGGTTTCTTTGTTGAGCCGCACGAAATCATCGTTTAGAAAATATATCGCCATAAAAATAAGGAAAATGTGTCATATGCCAACGCAAGTAGCATACATCGAGCGCATTCATTTTCATAATTCATTCAACATCACTTTACAAAAGAATGTCACACTCTAAACACACAATGTATTTCGCAAATCCATAGATATTTATATATTCCGATGTGCGCACACGCGCGTAAGAAAAAGAAAATGAAAAGAAATATATGTATATATCGCACTTCTTGTTTTTTTATTTGATGAGCAAACAAAACAAAATAAAAATCGCATAAAATTCTTTGGTATGATTGCTGCTGTTGTTGCATCTGCCGCTGTGTTATTGTTTTATTCGATTTTCATAAAGTGTTTCACTTGCATTGAAATAGACTGAATCTTGCTGTCAAAGGCGATAACGATTACCACAAATGAATAGAAATTGCCTGAAAGCCGCTTAACAAAAACATTTATGATGAAAAAATATGTGGTAATAATGGATCATGATCAAATCTTAATACAGAAATGAGAGAGAGAAAAAATCAAGAAGAAGAAGAAAAAAAGATGCGAGAAACAAAAGCGATATACAATTTTTTTTTATTCCGATTGTGGAACAAAACATGCATTTTGTTTGAGTCGTTTGTTTCGTTTCATTTTCTATGCTATTGTCGTGTCTTTTTGTAAGCAAGCTGCGTGGCATGAAAGATAAATAAAAGACAAGCACAGTTTGTCATCTCTCACCAGCAGTGGAATTCACTAACTGAATAGATCAAGATCAATATCAAAGCGTCACAGCGCAATATTCGCACATAGATAGTGAAATAGATAGAGCGAGTGATGCAGAACTGAAAGATGCTTTGGAAAATTCAAAATTGCATGCATCAGTGAGAATTTCATATATACTGCGAAAACTCCATGGTTCCGTCAATTTCGTGCAAATACGAAGCGAACAAAAAAAAGTGAAAAATAACACAAGAACGGGGGAGAATTATATTTCTTAAACGCTTCTCCATCTCGTCTCTAAATCTAATTGCTGATTATCTTCTTACAATTTTCAATTCTTATGCTATGATGCACATGGAAAAATTTCATGTGAAAAATGGGCAGACCGACCGAGGTCTCAGTGTGAATGTGTTTCTTCGCAGTATTTTTTTTTTTCTTTCTTTCTTTCTTTCTTTCTTCTTCTTCTTCTTCTTCATTTTCTACTTTTCTTAATTCGGTGGCTTAGAAGAATTCATTTGGCGTGTTTGCTTTACTGTTAAATATATTAATCTCCCACTTGATATCTTTCGCTAGCTCATTTGTTGAGTTCACATCATTTACATTTTGACAGCCATAGAAGAATGAAAGAAGATAGATAGAGAGAGAGAGAGAGAGAGAGAGAGAGAGAGAGAGAGCAGCAACAGCATTGCTCATTGCGTTTAGAGTTCACTATCAATCCACACGTACTTAATGCCAAAGCGAAATTATTATTTTTCGTTTCATTACTATTATTATTATTTCTCATCTCTCTCCCTTCATATGTATGCACAATGCTCATTGCTATTGCTTTGCTATCCGCAAAATTTCAACTCGAGTTCATTTGCTGTTGCCAGTTAAGTTGTTGTTGTTGTTGATTTTTTCCTTTAGCATTTTTATTGTTTTCTTATTTCACTTCGGAAGAAATGAGTACTGTTAGGCCGTGTAATTGAGCTCTCGCTGTACGACATATGTAATAAAATATGGATATTCACGTGGTAAAATGGTAATGACGCTGTGAGATATATGTATTTATGCTGTATTTGCATTAGCTAGTTTGAATATACTATTTTTTTCTTCTCGTCTTCTTTACAGGCTGCTTTGCAGGGGTTTTTTTTTGCAAATTTTGTTTCGTCAACAATTCATTAATAGTGTACGCTCATCAAAAGAACATTAGAAAGCATATACCGTATTGACAGCTCCCTGTCAAAAAGGGAAAACCAGCATTTGAGAAATAATGCTAATGTTATGATAATATCCTATTCACATAGGTGAATTTTACGACTGAAACGAGTAACAAGCTGAACACTTTTTCTATCATTATCAGTACGTTGCTCGTTGAACGGTTTTTGAGTATTTCTTTCTTTTTCTCTCCCTCTCTCCCTCTCTCTCTCTCTTTCTCTATCTCTCTTTTTATCTCTTAATATGTGTTGAACTATTCAGATGCAGTTTGAAAATCCAATTAATTTTGAACAGTTTCCTCGTTCTATCCATCTGCATTGTGCTAATCTCGATCGACATGAATTTGACCGTGTGCATTCCACATACACACTTGCTTGTATTTTATTTCAATTTAGCAAACAATCATTTAACTATTCAATTTTATTGATCAGTTGATTCTGATCCATTTGAAAAGATTGCCTGTTTTTAAAACCTTTGATTATATCACAAACATAGCCTGAAAGTAACTACTGCATGAAGCATTTGTTTGTTTTTATAACATATGAATGTGTGGCGATCGAAATCGCAAATTTTTGAACCGTTTGTGGACCGTGGATATTTCAATTGTTGTACAAGTTGTTTTATTTTTTTTTTCTTTGTATTATTATTTCGGACCAAACTGGTCGTTTCGTGGTTAAGATTTTGTTTCGTCAAACGTGATATTGCATAATGAATGTAATTGATATTCAAATTTGTTTCGTTTGTTTTACTTTTTTTTCCCTCGTCTTCTCTTTTCAAAATCGTTTCCAATGTATTTCATCTGGAATCATTTTCAACTTTCGTGCATTAAAATGTAGTCTTTTTGTTGCATTACGTATTAAAATAGATAAATTCGCGAAATCTTGTTTCTTTTTTTTTTCTATCATTGGCTACTGAATACACATATGCAAGACACAAAAACACTGAAACGGATTTTCAACTTTAATCTTTTGCATATTTTATTGTGTGCCTTGTAAGATGCGTAATTCAGACATCGTCATTTGTATTCAAAATAGAAACGGTTTTTTGTTCATCCGGTGATGGTCGCATGATTTTCTAGAGAATTATTACCAAAAAAAAAAAAAAAAAATAAATTGCAATGAAAAGAATCTAATGGATTTCATTTAATAAAAGTTTCATTTCGAGAACAATGATTTAATATGCGATTGCCACACAAATGAAAAAATGAAAAAAAAAAAAAAAAACGGAAACGATCCCTTATCGTTCGACTGACATTGCCATTAAATATTTAAATTTATTCACATCGATGCGCGAACACTCGATGAGATCATTTTGAACTTACACATAACTGGCCATAACTCAAATTCAAATGACTGACTTAGGTTAAATTGTCATGATCAACAGCCCGTACGAAAAACAAATACACAATAAATGGATATGGTGGTTGATTTGGCCTGTATTTTTCTCAACACATTTTTTTTCATCTTCGTTTTTCGTTTAATTCAATTTCGTTGTTTTGTTTTTCTGCGCAGATGAAAAAATTTACAAATAAATGAACTGAAGATGTGCATAAAGCGAATAGAAGACCCGCAATCAAATTCAAGTGTTTTGATTGCGTGTGTCTATCTATCTCTATCTGTATCACTCTTTCTCTTTATCTATCTCTCTCTCTCTCGGTCTCTCTCTCTCTCTCGGTCTCTCTCTCTCTCTCGGTCTCTCTCTCTCGGTCTCTCCCAGTCTCTCTCTCTCGGTCTCTCTCTCTCTCTCTCCCTCTCCCTCTCCCTCTCCCTCTCTCTCTATTTTCGTCTTCGTGCATCGCTTTTTGAAATATTATGACATAAAAATGATGATTATTTCTGTTGACAATTTGGTCGAGGATCAATGTTAAATGTCAAGTATTTCATCTTCTCTTCGTTGTTTCATCGAAATTGAATTGAGTCATTTCATGATTTGTGTTAGCAACATTTGTTTTGTTTTGGTTTTCTGTACACTTTTCTGTACCGTTCAACATTTAGCTGTCATATCTCATATCGTGTGTTCACGATGCGAATAGGGTCTCGTGACTATGTCAAATACAGCGAAATGCTTGGTCATACATTTTACTGGGAGTTTAGAGGTTACACGAAGCTGAGTAAAATTGCGGCTCATCAAACAATGTGATTATATTAGCAGAAAAAAAAAAACTATCAGTCAGAGTCGTATGTTTTTTGTTTTGCTCTGTTCCCTTCGCCATGCGAGAACTGATAGTAGATTTTGATTCTACAGTGAAAATGGAGGACACTCGTTTCAATCGATAAGCAGCAAAATCTTTACGAGTCATCTTATTCACCTGGTCGCTGTTCGAATTTAATGCAACGACACATGAGAAACACGACTAGCTAAACATCAACAATCATGAAAAACGATTTATTTTTGCATACAATCACTAATTTATTCGTAACCGCGACAATAACATGTCAAACAATTTGCTAAACAAACAAACGCATAAAATTTTTTGTTCAAAAAAAAAAAAATAAAAAAAGAGAAAAAACGTAGTTGTTTTTTTTTTCATCGTTTATTTTTATTCACAGTGTCAGCTTCGTGCGCTCAGGTGTTGTTCACAATACATTTGCACCTTGCGTACTATATTGCAAAAGGGCACCTGTTGCGGCCAGTAATGTGAGCAACTTATTCATAGAATTGTGACAAACAGAAAGAACCACATGATATGCAAATGGACGAGTGAATGTGTTGTTTGATTTTTTTGTTTTTACTTGTTTCGTTGCACGTTCAAGGCGCGGATTCTCAATTAAGTATTTTGTGATTGAGAGCTCTAGTCTTTGATATTTGATTGGCATTGCAATTTCAAAATCACCATTTAATTAAGATAATTGCGTTTGTTTTGACAAAATTAAGCGTTAAATTGGCTTTAGCAACGTGTTGACTGACAGCCACTTGGATTAGTTTGATTTTCAGGCATAATGTTAAGTCAATGTCGATTATTCGAAAATTTGCTAATTCTTCTTCTACCGCTGTGTTAGTTTTAAAATTAACAACTTTTTTTTTCTATTTTTCGGTTGAATTCTTTTTAAATCGACTAAACCCATACGAAATTCGTTAAATTCATTTTAAATCCATGTAATTTTATTTAAAAAAAAAAAAAAAATCCGCATAGAAAATTAGCTAAAATTATTCAAAATCGATTGAAAAATGCCAATATTTAATATTCCATTCAATGAAAGGTGCCAAATTCCTGTCACACCTTCGATGATAATTTCCAATGCAAATCAAATCATTTACCAGTGCAAATTGGAAAAACCATAATTTGTGATTGCATTTAAATTGTAGAGCACAATCACCTTAGAATGGTTATTAGTCAGCATCATCATTTCTGTGTGTTAATGTACGCTTAATGAAAAGCAATTTGATTGAAATTAAAAAAAAAAAAAAAAAACAAAGAAAGAGAGATCGGGTGATTGGGGCGAAATTGCGTGTGGGAGCGCTTATGGCATATTAAATACCTTTGTTATTTATGATCAAAATGTGTTCGAATATAAAAATGGTTACACAATAAATTACTCCTCTGACAGATTACGTGCTCATCGTGGTTTATTCTTCAATGGAATTTCTTCAAATGGCCGTAAAGAAATTTCATTAAGAAATTCATATGAAAGAATCTTTATTTCGGTATTTTTACGCCTGAATCGGTTGCAATTGACTGCAACAGAATGAATTCAGTTGAGCTGGTCGAAAATGTATACGTTGGCATATTGTAAAAATCGAAAGTAACCTTGGTCCTTGGTCTGAATTTTGCGTCATGCGACATGTGACACCCGAAAAAACAACAACAACAACAACAACAACAGAAACAGAAATAAAACAACATTAACGGTACAACCGTGAATTGTCATGCACATTCATTTTGAATTCAATTGCATTTATATGCGATTATAATTGGCTTTTGTTTCAACAAAAATCGCATGACGCGAATGGATCAACATTGTACAATGAGTAAACATGAAAAATATATAAAATTTGTATTTTTCAAGAATAAAAAAAGAGCAACAAAATAAAGAGAGAGAGAGAGAGAGAGAGAGAGAGAGAGAAAACGAGAGAAAGAAAAATGGTGAAGAAAAAAAATGCATTTTTTTGCATGAATCATACTGTTGTTGTGAGCGGCCTTAAAATATTCATAAATTTGAATATAATATGTGTTTTAGGCGTCAATCATACAAAAATGGAAATAAACTGCTGAACGTTGTTGGCGAACCATCCCATAAACTCACACACATGCTCATGCTTATGGTGGAGAGAGAATAAAAAAAAACCCAAGAAGATTACGAATTCTTGGTGCAGTGGTAAGTTGTTATTATCTATTCATTATTGTGTGGTGATTTTTTTTTTCGTGGTATATTCAATACGGTTCGGTTTCTCTCAGCCATCCGTGATTTTTTTTTTTTTTTTTTGTCTTCATTTCTTTCGTTTCGGTTGTTTTTTCTTCTAAATGTGTGCACAGAATAAATTTACTCATGGTTTGGGTAAATTAAGTCTTAAATTCATTGCTGGAAGTGAAGATAGTTGGCGGCGACAGCGACAACGACAACTGTGACGAGAGGTTCATTCACTTTATTCATTTTCAGTGAGTTTAATGGATGAAAAGCAAACGTGATTTGTTTTTTTTTTTTTTTTTTGTGTGTTGACTATTCATTAAATTCATGTGGCTTCGGGCTAAACTATCGGTATTGAAATGAAAAGTACATAAAAAGAGGAAGCACGATTAAACAAATTCATGTTAATACGCACCACAAACACACCGAAATCGATGGTAGTCTTGAAATCACTTCAATATTAAAACATGAAAATAAAAAAAAAAAAATTCTGGCTAATCGACGATATATGTGCACTGCACTTACTCGTTTTTGTTTTTCTCTTTTTAATATCCGCAATTGTGACTCTTAAACTGACTCACTCAATCGCCTCACTCACTCACTCGTTTTTTTTTTATTCGCTCATTTCTTCATGCAAACGTGTACGCATATTTCAAGCTCTCAGTGAATCCGGTACAAGTGAATAAATATTAACAGAAAAAAAAAAAAAAAATTATGAGAAATATATAAGGCAATCGTCTATACATATACGCTTACCGCATCGAATTAATGACGATAATTGAATAATATGTTCGATAAACATCGTACGGTCCATAAATTTATTTTACTTTTATTCGATTTCATTCGCGCGGTTTCACAGTAAAATGCAAGCACACATCGTTGTTCGACAGAACAAAATGGAAAGTGTGAATTGAAATTTTTTTTTTTTTCCACTGATTGCTAATTACCGTAGTAAATGTCTTTTGTAAAGAATCTTTTTCCACAGTATTTCAATTGAATCAGAATCTAAAAGCAAACTGAGGAAGAAGAAGAAGAAGCAAGAAAAAACTCAGAAGCAAAGGCAAAAATTCATTGTGAATTAATGAACCGGAGATTGAGATGCGATGACGTCGTCGTTGCCAATAGCCATGTGTTGATTGCTTTGAATTCGTTGAAAAGAAAATCAATTATTATTATTATGGATGTATGATGATGTTGTTCTAGTTGAACTTTACCATTTGATATAGGGTGATATGATGATTATGACCAAATTAAGCATAGACATAGAAGTTCAATCAACGTTGAATGGTCGTACCTGGAACGAACATTTCACATTTATCGACACCTACAACATTTTTTGTTTCTTTCGCTTTTGGAAAGTTTATTGATGATTTTTTTTTTTTTTTTTTTCATTTTGCCAACATTGTGAGCATTAACACCTCGCTGATTGCATGAGATTATTTGAAATGAAAAAAAAAAAACTATTTCTTTGTCTCTCCATACAATCAATCTCTTCGTACTCTTTCAATTGAAAAGGACAATCATTGTCCAGATTATGTGTCTAATTTGACCAGTTTGACAATAAATTTATCTTTTTAACATTGACTATTATAAATTACATTTCGTTGAGAAAGAGAGAAAAAAAAAATTAATAGAATGGCATTCAATTTTGGCCATCGAACGATATAAATCCGTGTACTGAGATGGCATAAAGTGATTAAACGAGCTTAAATTACAAATACAATTTCGACATTTTTTCAAAAGATTTTAACGTTTTGCTATGAATTTCATTTTATTTGATTTTTTCGACGTGTTGATCGTTTGCTAGTTTCTTTTATTCATTTTTTTTTTTTTTTTTCAATTCATATTTGGTTTTATAAATGAAAACTTGGTTTCGCCCACACCAACATATCACACATCACATCGTCCATAATGATGCTGTTCACAATTTTAATGCGTGTGCTGTATTAGTTTGCGTGACGAATCGATCTATAGCTCGCGGTGTGGTTTGTGCTCATTAAAAGTGAAGTCGCTGACATTGGAACTTTTTCAGTAGCAAAATAGAACTTTTATGCAACTTATTAAATCTGTTGTACTGTGTGTTTATCGGCACACCATCGACACGTAAAAACACTTTTTATTTTGTTTAACATGAACGATACACACATACACACAATGAAGAATTAAATCGCTTTTATCAGATGATTTCATGCGTTAAAATGGTGATTGCGTGGTGCTAAGGCAACCGGCCACTGGTCACTATTTTTTCTATACTTGATGTTGATGCCATTTTCTTATACACACACACACACGCATTCACACCAAATGACTTGCATAAAGATGGCATTTGTTTTTCGAAATGAAACGTTGTTGTTTAGTTCCGTGTCGTAGCATTGAAAATGTTTCTTCTTCTTTTTCTTCTTCTTCTTCTTCTTCTTCTTCTTCTTCTTGTCATTTGGTTAGTGAACATTTTTTTCTCTCTCCATTTATTTTTTTTTTTCCTTCATTTTTTCTCTTTGCGTTGACGTAATTAAGGTTCGAAAATATTTGCCTAGTTAATGTCAGGGATTTATTAACTGTGTACATCGCGCGGTTGATGATCAAATAATTAACAATTATTATCGATTCGTTCGATTGGATAATATTTTATTATGCACTCATTATCTCATCGATAGAAAATGCCTATTTCAATTTTTGTTCAAGAAGAAGATATAAAGAAACCACAAAAAATCAAAAAAAGTTAAATTAGCGAAGCAATAGTTAATAATGATGTGCGATATGTGCCATAAGGCAAACGACACATACACACACATCATATAACTCAGTATATTTTATATGTAGATTTTAATTCCATTTGCATTTCATTGCCATCAAGTTTTGTTTACTTGCTGCTCTCGCGACGATGGTCGTCAAATGATACAAAAACAACAACCAATTTTCATATTTTTGTGATTGGATCATTACAACAATCAAAAATAAATACTCAAAGATCGATAAATAAAAATACCAGTGCTGCGATTTCAATTCATAAGTTAAATTATTAAAAATAAACTGAATGAGCAATTTGAAATTCAAATAAATAATTTGTTGTTGTTTTTTTTTTTCGGCAAATAAATGAAAATAATCTGCTTCGAGGCAAAATGATAATGAAGAAAAGAAAGAAAAGAGAGAGAGAGAGAGAGAACAAGAATGATGTAAATCCAGTTGGATGTAGATTTATGACATTTTATTGGCCTTAATCGAATTACAATGGCATAACTTGGTATTTTGATAGAGTTGTCTTGAAAATGCATTCAAATCAACATCAACATAAGTGATACAAATTGATTTGGACAGCATTTTGGTCGGATGATGGATGCGCATTCCTGTGGTAGATACTAGTTGCACTGGCGTCAGATAGTTTTTCGTATTTGTGGCGAAACTTGATCACAATATGTTATTTCATTTTGTGTGTGTGTGTGTGTGTTTTTAGTTTTTATTCCATCTTTATTGACGAATCAATCTCCAGAAAATCATAGCTTTCATGAAATCAAATGGGCGTTCATTCAAGCAAATTAAATTCATTAATTGGGTATTGTGTGATGTGCGTAAGCGTGAGCAATGCGATCATACATGTCGAAATCAAAAGAATACAGATGAAAAAGATTTTTCGAAACAACGAACCTCATAAATCATTACATCCGACACAAGTACAGAACATTTTGCAGCAAGATAGAGAGATACATGCACACGCACGCACACAAACACACACACACAACGGCATTCCATTAAATGTTGATTTTACGCCCAAAGTAATCAACGCATAACCATCGTGCATCCAATTCCGTTGTCTTTTCTTTGGCCCTTGTTTTTTCTGTTTTTGCCATTAAAAATGCATAGCTCGCATGGGATCGGAAACGAAAAGTGCAAACTGAGAAATGGCAGAAAAAATAATGAACTCGCATCCAGTGTGTAACAGACGACATAAGCATAAGCAATTGGATTATGCTGCACCTTTGACTACTTTCGACGATTTTATTTTTTAATCTTTGAATACGACGATATTGAAGAAAAAAGAACGAACTGCAAAAGAAAAAAGGAAATGACTGAACAATCAAAATGGATTAAATTCACATATGCCATTCAAACGAATTCACACCAATAATTTCTATTTAATAAGATACTACCTGAATGGTTTGCAAACCGTGGAGAGTGTAAAAAAATAGAAAAAGAAAATCTGGCACGTAATAGAAGCCATTGACTTGGTGTTTATTTTATAGTTTGGATTTGTAATTTCAACATAATGTAAAAGAAAACTTATATTTTTCTAAAAATCGCCGCACTCTGTACCATTGCTCTAGGTGATGTAATTCACATCTTGTGTTCAACGCAAACGAACACACACACACACACAAACACCTCTCATTATGTGAATTGAGCGGCCATTTATTGGATTTATTACCGGCTAAAGCTTCAATTGTTTTATCTGCTTTTAATCACACTTAATGCAGTTCAATTTCGTATTTTAAGTCTATAATTTTCTTGCCATTCATTTCAGCCAGTTTTGCTGATTCTATTTTCGATGGTGTTTGCGTGTATCATGTTTCATAGAATTAACCTTTAATATTATGTTCTATTTGTGATTTAATATGTCTGTACGATTGAGTATTTTCACATCTTAAACATGGTTGTTGATTTTAAGAATCAGATTGTCGAAAATTCAAACGATTTGGAAATAAGTTTTGTAACGAAAAATTATTTGTTGTTATTTCGAAAATGCCAACGAAACGGAAATTCACTGTGTCCAACGAAAAATGTGTTGGGTGTAGTGTCGCGGTATTTTTTTTTTCTTTTTTTGTAGCAGATGGTATTCAAACGAAATGTCCAATGACCATAAAATGAAAACGAAACGAAAAGAAAAAAAATAAAATGGAAAAAAAATTGAAAGCGGTCTTGACCATTTTAGGATAAATTACATATTGAGTGGTTTTCATACAAATGTCTCTTCTGCCCAACAAGAAAAATCGTTCGAATTGATATATGAAAAGCACACGGAATTGACCGAAGCGAAAGTTTTGACCAAAGCACAAGAAAATTGTACAAGTATTTCACATTTCATTTCACTCAAATGCTATTGCGGCTGCTGATGCTCAGATAATTCACGCAAAAGCGTGGAAAAAAAAAACATTTCATGTAGAGAAAAACCAAACGAAATTAACTTAATGATTTGAAAGAAAGAGAATTCACATGAAAAGAAGTAACCATAGATAGATTTATAGAAAATTAAATTGATCAATGATCATTTTGACCAAAGTTCTTTGACTTGTATTATCTCACTGCCAAGATAGAGATAAAGAAAGATCGAGAAAGAGCGAGAAAGTGCATGAAAAAGAAAGAGTGAAGGCAAGAGAATCAAAAACCGTAGGACTGGCTTAAAAGCAAATTCTTCTGTGCAAATGTAATTGATCTCGTACGTGCGTGGGTATTTTTATATTTGAACTGCGTTTGGTTTCGGAATGGAAATACAGAACGAAAAGAGAAAGAGAGAGAGAGAGAGAGAGGGAGAGCGAGAACACAAAAATGGCAAAAATGCGAATCCAATGCCGAGAGACTGAAATAAGATCAAGTATGGTGAGAATTCATTTTATCTTTTTTTTTTTTGTTCATCTGTCGCTCTCAAAAGAA
Source organism: Resseliella maxima (assembly GCA_029041755.1). Lineage (NCBI taxonomy): Eukaryota > Metazoa > Arthropoda > Insecta > Diptera > Cecidomyiidae > Resseliella > Resseliella maxima. Next base: position 57,175 of record JAQOWM010000169.1, on the reverse strand, counting down.
TCAAATCGGCTTAATCGGACACGATATTCTAACCAAAAATCAAAGCGTTTCGCTTAATTCGATAGAAGCACGTACATTTTGTTAAAAACGTCCATCAAAAGAATTCATTGAATGAATCGATTAAAAAAAAAATGGCGTTTCAAATGAATTGTGAATTAAAATTAAATTGAAAAAAAAAAAAAAAATGAAAACCGAATTACCATTTTATGATTACCACAGAAAATAATGTGCAAAGCGAATAGACCATTAAATCTATGGCACGAATGTGCTGTAAAAGTGTTAGAGAGAATGAAACAAAATCAAAAAGAAGAATGTTTGTCAAAACAAATATTCCCCATGTATCACGGATTATTTTGCAAGAAACTGTTAAATGCTCCGTTGCGAACAGTTCAGAGCATTGAGATTTCATTCAGTTTGGCTCATTCGCTAAAAATAAACCATATGGTGTTTGGCAGAGTGCGCACGGTTGTTGTTGTCGATCGCACAAGCGGATCGAATACCGTCATCACGCATACATTACAGCCCCCCAACATATTGAATTTGGTACCATATATACGCGACCACAACGTTGTCGCATTAATTTATTCACAATACATCGTCAGCTACGGAAAAAAAACCTACAACATTTTGCTCAAAACAATTCCAAAACACGGATTAAAGCCCAAAAAAAAAGCAAAGAAAAAACATAAATAAGTCACACACACACAAACACACAATTTACGAAGTTCATTTACACAATTATAGTTTGTTAAACTGGCACAAATGCGAGCGTTTGCCAAAACAAATTGGAAAAGAAATATGCGAATTAATTGTTCATTGTTCAATTAAAAAGAGCCACCTTTCTAATGCATTCAAGTTAATTTTTTTTTTTGTTTGCTTCGCTCTGTTCCGCAGACATATGAACGTAATCGCGCTTCGATCAAGCACATTTAATCGAATGACTAAACTTGGCACAGAAACAAACTGGACAATCAGCAAATGTATTGAAATCTAAAAAATAAAAAAAAACGTAAATCGCAATAATAATAACATGAAATGACTTTGTATTGTTTCATATCCGATGTAGACAGTGGCTTGATTGTAGTTTTTCATGTTTTCCTTTCCAAAAAAAAAAGTAAAAATAAAACAACAATTCATTTATTTCATATTTGAACAGAAATAAAAATCATTTATCGCGTGCATTGCAATGACACGAGAAGATTCAATTACACACATATGAATATGTTTTATTTTATCAAATCTGTATCTTTCACACACATTTTACTTCATTGTTGCCTATTTCGAACCGTTTTCAATCGGTCGACTGGCCTGTCGGCTTACGTAAGAGAACCGATTTTTTTTTTTTAGTTCAGTGTTAGAGCGTGGTTAAATGCCGAGTAAATGAAGTCATATGGTTTTCAATATTTTGTTTTTTCTTTCTTTTTGCGTCTTTGTTGTTGTTGTTGCTGTTGATGTTGTCTCTCATGTCTTGCTTGCTGTCTAATGTTAGATTCGCGTTTGGCGAATGCTGTTCATTTCAATGGCTTTGACATAATCAGTTTAAATTGTTATTTTTTATGTTTGAAAAAGTAAAACGAGAATTTTTCTGAAACGGCGGCTTTTGGTCAATAAAAGTGAGAGAAATAAAGGAAGAAAAAAAAAGAAAAACACATACAGAATTAAAAGACAAACTGCATTCGTAAAGCTCTCTCAAAGTCAATAAGTTGCTCACAAGTCAAAAGCCCAAACCGGATTAGTGGCCGACAATGTAGCCGTATGCTTAATTCATTTGCAAGATGTGGGTTTGGCATTTTATCACTTGGACTCGTTTTTATACAGCGAAAAGCATTTGGTTTTATGAATAAATCGTATGAAATTGATATAGAAAGAAAAAACGCACAGAAAATAACTGGCTGAACCACAAGCCGTCATCGTCGTTGCTAATGCCGCCGTCGCTGTCGCTGTCACCGTTGCCGCCGCCACGCATACATATCGCTAGCGACAATGATTTAAATATTATCTCGGTTCATTTTTCTCTTTCATTCTTTCGCTACTTGGCTATTTGATTACTTTTGCTGTTGCTGCTGTCGATGTTTGTTTCTTAATTCAGTTTAATGTCATATTGCCTTTGCTGTTCATTCGAATCAATTTTATCGCCACTTATTCATCTTATTGAATTTCAATTTTTTGTTGTTACTTGCTGTTGTTATTCTTTTTTTGTTGTTGTTTTACTGCCTTGTATTATGTATATCTTTTGCGCTGGCGACATATTACTTCATTCAAACATTACAATTATTCAAACATAACAATTTTTGCTATTTTTTTTTTTTTTTTTTTTTTTTGTTCCCTTTCATCCATTAAGCATATTTTTAATGCTTCATACAATTTGTTTATTGTTTGATATTTGCAATGAAACCATATTGCTAGAGTAATTTCTTTCATTGTCCAGCATTGTTGTACGATACATTGTGGTGAATGACAACATTTTTGTGACCACATTTTCTCTCTTACTGTCTCTTTCTCTTTTTCTTTCTCTCTTTCTCTCTCTCTCTCTCTCTATCTCTTCTTTTATCTTTCTCTCTCTCTTTTCTATCTTTCTCTTTCTTTCTGTTTATTTCTTTAATTCTCTCTCTGTCTGTGTGTACAGAGGATATGAATTACCATTAAACGTGACCATCGTGTCATTATTTTTCGATGATTTCGTACATTTTTCTAGATCGTCAAAAGTGAAAACAATAGTGGTTTGTTATTTGTCGCGACTTCACGGCTCAAAAAATTTCGATAGTATCGAAATCATCTTCGATTAGTGTTTTGTGTGAAATAAAACTAAAGTTGCTCTTAATTAACGCCATGATGCTTCATGTGACTAAGTATGCAAACATACTTGACAAAACAGAAACAACAACAATCTTGCTCAACATATATCTATATCTATTTATCTATTTGAATAGAAATGAAGATGTGTAAGCAAGATGGGCCACGTTAAAAATCATGGCCTTTCAGTTTTGTGCGCTAATTTTATAGTTATTTTTACATTGAAAATATTAGCATCTGAACAAAAAAAACAACAAAAATGTTGTTTCACGAATTTGACTAGAAGAGTCGACTAGTTTCGGTGTTTTTGGCGGCGGCTACAGCTACGTCAATATGACCAAATCAAGCAAATGAACAAAGAAGAATATATATGTAGATTTGATGATATGTTACCATGTTTTTTTTTATATTTAATGTCTGCTAACATAATATTTCACTTAAGTATGTGTGTGTTTAAGTGTCCGAACCCCACGATATTTTCTTGATTTTTGCCTCATTCATACATTCGTCAAATGTCATAATTCATTTTATTTCGATAAAATGACAATGAATTTACGGTCAAAAGCAAGAAATCTTCTTGCCATTTCATCAAATTTGGTATGATTTTATGGGCTTGATTTCATTGTTCTGTTGCTGATTTCACATGTGGATTTCATTCTTTGGCAAATGGTAACATTAAATTAGCAATGATGACACATCAGCAACAATCAAGAATATGAAAAAAAGGAATTCTGTGCTCGTTTTATTTTAACTGGCACATTAAAAACGGCAGGAAACTTTAAGTGTATTCCGTGATTTCAGTGCTTGAGCTTGTGGCTGTTGTTTGCAAAATACACATTTCCTTTTCATTAAAATTCCATGGATGATGCTTGAAAGTCATAAGTAAATAAGCACATCGCATAAAGTGCCAATGTAAATTCGCATTCATTAAGCACAGCTAAGTCTCAAAACGCACTAAAATGTTTTGTGCCGTTTCTTTCGCATTCATTTTGTACGATTTCCGTTGGGTGCTTGTGGTCGCGTCACATTTACGCCATTGAAATAAATGACAAACAGTCAGCCATAAGTAAACGTTTATGTAATTGATGAAATAAACTTTACCACACACACCACAAATACAATCATATAAAAAAAATCAAAAACTTGAAAAATGCAATCGAACGCTTCTCCAAATTTACAAATTTTGCTACCATAAACCAATCTTCAGGCCAAATAGAATGAATCGAATAAAAATGAATTATTACGAATCTCAATTTGTGTATGAAAAAAAAAAAAATTCAATGAATCATTTAAAGTTATTTTGTTTAGATCGAAACCCATTGGAATTTATTATTGTTATGTAATCACGGTTAGTTGAAAACATAATTGAATATTGAAATTTTCGAATGAAGAGATTCAATTAAAATGAAGCACAAGCACAATTGTTGCCGGTAGATTGATCGATCAAACCAGATATTACACCCGTAATTCCAAGCAAATAAGCAACAGACAGTCAATATTAACACGCACACCCAATAAATATGCAACAAGTGTCAATACGACTTGGTATTTATACGAACACACAAAGAAAAGCGTCGAATGAATATCACAAAATGGGGAAAAAAAATGAAAAAGAGAGAAAGAAAAGAAGAAAAAAAACACACACTCACACACACACACACACACACACGAAAAACACTGTGCGATAATTTATTATGATAGAATCGGGTCTGTGTGCACGACAGAAACGTACAAAAAAACAAATTCTCTCTGGGCGAAGATTCAGATGCGTATGGAATAATTGTAGCATGTACAAGACACATTGAATCATCCAACATCGAGTTAAGAGAATTCTGTCTGTCTATGGCGTTTGTAATTGTTTTCTACGATTTTATTTGTTGCTTCGTTCGTTCGTCTTCTTTAATACTATACAATGGAAGCAAAAAAAAAAAAAGCGATAGCTATAAATAAAAACGTGTCGTTTCCGCGTGAGGATGATGCTGCGCGTTCAATATACGTACAGACACATTCTTTTCAATAAACAATTAGAATTCCCATCGAGTCTTGAACCATCTGTGCAAACATAAAGGTTGTTGAATTTAGTAATTCAGCTACTTTTAAATGTACTTTTACATTTTCACTCTTATTTCCATGTTTTTAAGAATTTGATTTCGTAATAAAAAAAAAAAAATGCATTTGTTCATCTCTTCCAAACAAATGTGTTTGAATAAAAAAAACATACTCTCTCATTTTTGTCATCAACAGTGCATTGTGCTCGTTACTGTAGCTTTTTTTTTGTGGACATCATCAACAATAACCATCCAACCGAAAACGAAATTATTGTGCCATTAAACAATATTATCGCTATAAAAATGCTACATTGTAACATTGGAACCGAAAATTTCGATTCGGGTCTTTTTTCTCTCTCATTTCTGCGTGTTTTTTTTTCTGGGTTTGTCGAGGTTGACGGAAATCATACAATCAACACACAAACATCTCAAGTTTGTATGCATAATTATTCATATACTTTGCGGGCATTTCAAGAGATGAAACGCGTGTGAATCAATTTTTTTTACTTCTCACTCATTTATTAAGAAGACTCACTTACACACACACACAATTTATATTACAAGATTCAATCGTGTACATCTTTCTGGTTACTTATCTCAAATCGCGTTTTCATTTTTTTTTTCGCTCTTGTAATAGGAACACAGTGGCATAGAGAAGAAGAAGAAAAAAAAAATTGACGACAATAATAATAATTGTAGTTATTATGCAAAAATCGGTTATACACAAATTGAATGTGGACAGACGACACAGTACTTGGGCCTGGGGTGGTTGTTCACATTTCTTCAATCGAATCGAAATTAAAAGTAATATTGAACGATGACTCTTGAAAATTACACAATATGAGATTCACTGAGCCTTAGAAAGATGAGAAAAAAAAAAATCACACACACACAAAACAAGTCCGTAACACGCAATCCGTTGTGATGATGCACTCTCCATTAAGAAACACTACTTGATGTGACTTCATAAATGTTATGAATATATTATTACAGAATACGAAAATTACAGTAAAATAAAGAAAAAAAAAAAAAAAGAAACAAGAAAAAATTGCGGCAAAAATCACTCACAAAAAAATGACCACGAATCTCTGTCATTGAAAATCTATTTTTCACGCTGTTGAATCGGATTCAATTCAACCTATTGTCAATGTATTTATTTCACTAGGAAATTAATTTGAATACAAAAGCGTCAATTTTCCGGTGATTTTAAATGAGAAGAAAAAATTAAATGAAAAAAAAAAAAAAAGATCCAAACGAAAGAAAACAAAAAATGTTTATGAATTTTCACGATTTTGTAATAAAATACGGCACACGACCGTCTTTTTTCGTTTGCTGTTACGTTTTATTGAATTTACAACACAAATTAACGGTGATGAAATGTTTCAATGACAATTGCATGCCCACACGACAACTGCCAAACTGAAATGATCTCTTCAATTATTGTTATTTTTGAAAATGGCACATGAAATTGACAAGTTTTTGTTTCAAATGTCTCCCCATCTGTCTACACTTGTAGAAATCATCAAATAATTATGCGGTCATTGGACACAATAAACGGTGCACTAGCACCGCTCATAAATCATTCGGGGGGTAATTAAAATATAAAATAAATATGTAAAATTCATGAGCTACAAAACACATCGTTTGCCCAATTCAATGACAACATTCAAACACGCATACAAATTAGGTAAAAATAAGAAGAAAAAAAAAACAAAAGGAAATTTGTCATTTATGCGCAATTTAATTATAATTATGCATTCCAATTGTCACAAATATCATGCTCAGCATTCGGTTGTAATTACAAACAATTTCTACAAACGAAAATCTTTTCAACGTGTTTCTGTTATTAAAAATGCGTTGGATGCGCTAAATAAGTAGAAATAAAAGAAAAATATATGTTGAATAGAAATTTGTTTTTGTTCGTTAAACGAAACAATAAAATCTTTTGCATACTTTCAAAAGAATCGAGCTTTAACCTTTTGTTTGAAATTGTCAAAAAAAAAAAAGTAAAAAATTGTTTAGAGAAAAGCATGCTCTCTATCTAATTAAAAATTTTGCTCATCGCCGGCAAACAAAATCCACCTCGATTCATCTAAATGCCATATTTGCTAAAAGAAATCATTTCCAAATACATTAAGTAAACAATTTTTATAAATGTTATTTTTTTTTTTATGTCGAGTAGGTGGGTGATGGTTTAAGTTCCGTGATGACACTATTCGAGCATTCTAATCCAAAATTTTTGGACTTTTTTTTTCTCGTTCATTCCATCGCCGTTGATAGCTTTGCCCAAAAATTTTTTTTTTTTCAGTCTGTGCCATTTTTGGGGTAATGGTCAAATGGCCATTGATTCATAGAATTTTTTGTTTGTTCAACGGAATTTCACAATATCGGTTGCCAAGTATCATTCAAATGAGATACCTGTCTTTAATATCTAATAAGCTTTTCATTCACTTATCATTTTTGATCAACACTTTGAAAAGAAAAAAAAAAAAATCTAACTAAACATAAAAGAGATGTTTTTGGTGAAAGAAAATGCGCGAACAGCACACATTTCAACATGAATTTGGTTGTTTAATTTTTTTTTTTTGGGTAAGATCATTTCTATTGTAAATTGTACAATGAAACGTATATCATCATAGTCAAATAGATTCCAGTTTCAAGATGAGAATTTGATATTTCAGATGTTATTTGAACGTGAGATCTTGCAAACACTTTCTACTGCATACATATATTGATTTTAACCTGTTAGTTTCACGTTGTTTGATGCTAATGCTTATTTGAATAAAATATCATTGCTAAACACATCTAAATATTTACAATGCTACGGATCGGAGAAGAATAAGATGAACAAAATCAACGAAATGAATCAAATGAAATATTCCGGAAAATTTCTTTGGATTAGTTTTGTTTATACGATTTTTCAAACGAGATTGTAACTGAGCAATCAAAATAACACATGACAATTCATTGAATTAAAAATCAATTTTCAGGTCTGGCGCATCAAAATCATCGATTCTTTGGTATTTCGATTGATTTATTTGTTGTTGTTTTTTTTCCTCATAAATTTTTTCCTTCACTATAGGCGTCTATCGGAATTTGATTACATCTTTCGCAATCTAATTGGTAGACAACCCAAGAATAGCATACACATAAAATTACTTAATTCATTATAATAGATTAAAACCCAGAAAGTAAAAACGGACGGTTGTTTTCTTCAAGATTAGTATATGCAGGTAGTTATGAGATCAATTGGCACCAATCTTGATTGGCACTGCACGATTCTCTCGAAAATGATGGTTCAAATAAATGTTGCTGTTTGACTCTAATATCAATGTGATTAAGAATGTTATGTGTTTTTTAGATGAGAATGAAAAAATTCACTTTCAATTTATCACTGGAAGTTACAATCTCGTTTTTTCATCTTTACAGACAGTTAATATTTTGAATCCATAAAAACAAAGGTTTATTAATATTTTTTCTTTTTTAGTCATTTCGTTCAAAATGTTCAGCATTAAATTTTCGTGCAACCATTCGATTCTTACAAAGTGGTTTTTTTTTTGTTTTCAAATGAGAAAAACATCTTTAATGATTAATGGTCACTAAATTCTCTCTTTTTTCTCTCATGATATTTTTAAACGATTTGCTAATTGGCTTATGAACAATTATTCCATTTTTCAGATGTTTTTTTTTTTTTTTTTTTTTTTTATCCAATATTTCAACAATCAATATGATCAAGAATCTGCTCTGCTTGAAACATAATTGCATGCAATTTTTTTTTCTTCATTCGTTTTTGCTTCAAAGATGTTTACAATTTTGTATTCTTCTGGCTTCTGCATTTATTGATTTTTTTCTCTTTTTGTACAACTGACACGTATGTGCAACAATTTTGATTTTGCGTGATTTATTTCAAATTAAAATAATTTGTTGATTTTCATTTTTGGTCATAAATTAACGATTAATTGTCCACATCTGCGTGCGCACCAATTGAAATGCTCAGGCATCATTACACAGTTTTAATTAATTGCTATGTTCATTTTAAGTCTCACAATTAATGTTTGATCAAATTATCCAAATTGTTTTCATTCTTTTTCGTCTATGCCTTTATTCCACTGAAGCTTTTTTTAAAAGGTTTTTTTCACTTTTTTTTTTTATCTATGTCGATCATCTTTACAAGAGTTCGTTGATTTGTGATCCGTGAGCGAGGTTTCATCATCAGAATCATTTTAGTGTTAAATTTGAGCGAAAAAAGTGCCAAATTGTCATAATTGATATTTTTCATATGGAAAAAAGCATTTTGTTAAAATTTTTACGTTCTGATTAATTTTCAACAAAATCAACCCATTTCAACAAAATTAGAAGTTGCAAATTTGAAAATTACGTGATTAGTGAAATTAATGATTTGATCATTTTTTTTATTTCGATTCTATGTGGAAAAATTCATCCAAAGACGATGAGCAACACTTTAATTTTTTTGTTTATGCCTTTTTGACTCTGATTCTGATGATGGTCACCCGTCACCGTGATTAATCCATTTTTCGACGTAGGTTTATGTCCGGTTGAAGGTTTCAAATGCGAGCTCGTAAGGCATTTTCCAAGAAAATAATCCAATTTTTTGTTGTTGAAAATTTCAAGGCCATTAACAATGAAAAAATCACCAGCACTTCAATTCTGTTGCGCACACTTTTTTTCTTTAAAAAAATCTGTTTTAATTTTGATATTTTTTCTCGTTTTTTTTTTTTTTTTTCTTTTGTTTCGAAAATGATTTAACGCTCATTTGGCGTAGTGTTTGATTGTGCACTTGAATAATTTTCCTTCCATAAATTGATTCTCTTTGCCAAGGAAAAGCCGTGTATTAATCACATAAAAAAAAAAATTAATTGCAATTTTATTCGCATTGTTTTCAAATCACCGAGTTTGTGTTTTTGTTTTTGCTGTTATTTCAATTCCATTTCTTTGGTATCGTTTTCATTTGCACAGCACATTTTTTCTCACTTTTCATGCACGATTACAATAATCAAGGGAAAATTGATGATGATAGTTGTCGTTGTTGATCGTTGATGCATTGCAAATTTATTGAAGAAATTTTGTGTATTTTTCATAAATCAAAGCAATTTGTCGTTTTACCAAAGGAAAAGAAATTTAATATTGAGTTTTTAAAACATTTCACCATTTTGAAAATTTTCACGAAACATTGTTTTCCACTTAAGAAGATGAAATTATTAAAAAAAAAAAAAAAAATTCCATTTTCATGTTACGAAAAATGTATAATCCATGGTAATATTTTTAGTAACATATAGACCGTGTCCAGATTAGAGAGAAATTTTTTTTTTTTTTTTATTCTAAATGTTCATAGTTTACAAAATCCGTTCATTTTTGCAAAGTGTCCAAAGTGGATGCAAACAATTGCAATGCACATCTGGTGAAAATTGTTGAAAAAATTCATAAAATTAAAAATATTTTCACCAGTAATTGTTCGTAAATTCGGTGAAATGCACAAAAACTTATCGATTTTCTAATTATTTTTAACATGATGTTTCATTTTCACAGTGTAAATTAATCGATTATTTTTTTTTTTTTGTTTGTTTTGTTCGTTACTTTTCACTTTGGTCTAACGAAAAATGCTTGAATGTATAAGAAATTCACTAATTCCTTCAAAAATTCACTTAATTTGCTCATTTTGAATTTTTTCCACAAATAAACTTGTTCATGTCATGGTTTTAATTTTTTCTTGTTTTTTTTTTATTCAAAATAAAATGATCGTTGTACAAAATTTGCAGAATCAGAAGTGAAAGAGAAATAAAAAGTAGCCAGAGGAAAAAAAAAATCCGATTAAATAATCCATATGCCAATGATAATCCCAATTTGATACGAAAATTAATGCTGAATCGTTGATTTTTCATCTTTTCTTTTCCAAATTGTAGTAAATTTGTGTTTTTGTGTTTTTACACAAAAGCAGAATTAAATAAGATATTTTTTTGATTTTTTTTTTTTTTTTTTTTTTGTTAAACACTCACCATTCACCATGGCTACTTGGCCACAGCGCGATGTTGAGAAACTTTAAAGAAACAAATTTTGCCACTCTTCTGCGTGCACAATTAAAATAAACAAAAATAAACTAATTTTTCTTCTATATAATTCTTCTTTTTTTTTCTCTCAGAGGAATAACGTACACTTCTTATTCACACAAAGTCTGAACTAAGACTAAATTGCGCTCTCGCGATGATGAGAGTTTTAATGATTGAATTGAAGAGATAACTAACAATACATGGATCTTAAGACGCGAATTCTCTCTTGAAATGCTCTCGCATAGCGTACACGGACAGCACACAATCGAAAGACTTCTCAGGTGAAAGAAACCCGATCATTGCCGAAACAACGAAACAACATCTATTTGATACCGAATTTAACCATATGTGTTTATGATATACAATTCTCTAGTACGCGAAAACAGACAGATACGCTCACACAATTTTTTTTATTTTTTTATTTTATTATCGTTTTTTTTTTTATGTTTGTTTTGTGCGGATCTTCTTCGTGCAAAGAGTGTGTACCAGAGTCGCAACGATCGACTTCAACACCTATACAAATAAGGCGATCGCAATGCGTAATGATATGGACTAGGTGAGTCGAGGGAAAGTGGGCGAGGAGCAGAGAAGGAGAGAAAGAGAAGTGAATGCGCGCAAATACCTTTAACACTCTATTCAAGTTAATTGTTATGGGCTGAAAGTCAAACGTTATACTCTTACGCGAATGGCACATTCTTTTTTTTTTTCTCTCGTGCCTCACAAATTGTGCTCGATTGTATGTATTTGCCACGGAAAGTTGACGGCATTGCAATGCGCGTGGTTACGGTTACTGTATCCATTCTATACACGCGGTCTCGCGTATTCTGGTCGCTCGTTTTTTGTTTTTTTTTTTTTTTTTCGTCGTGTACGAACAAGGTAATGCCGGATAAAAGCTAGTCTCTATTGTTACCGTTTTGTTTACAAATGCGCCAAACCATGCTCGATCATGACGGAATATATGCGGTATAGGAATGACGATGAATCAACTGATCACGTCATAACACAGACATTCGCACCTGTGCAATTGGTTTCATTGTGTGTTTTTCGGCTATCGCTCTCTGAACGCGAACGGATGTAAACAGAGAGGTAATTCTCTCCGTTGCGTTACGAACTCTCTCTCTCTCTCTATCTCTGCTGTCCGGAGCGAAGAGAGTCGATTCAGTAGAGAGTGATTAAGCGCATGTTTTGATCAGATGTTTACATGCGGCATTTGTAACCGGCAGGTAAAAACTAGTTGCCGGTTTGACTTATTTTGTGTGTGTGTTTTCTTCTGAAAATTTCATTGAATCACTTTGAATTGAAAATATCGATGCGTAAACAGAGAATGAGACATGCTATAAGTGTGTTGTTGTTCGGTATATGCATTTGTAGACAGTGAATTGTTGGAATCGATGACATGATATTTTGCGGGCGAATGAACACAAAACAACAACAATAAAAAGCGATACTGTTGATGATCAATCAAATCAGATGGAGAGATAGAGAGTAGGCTCACCTACACCGGACTAAGCCCGAACGGCAATTTATTACTTACCTTCTCATATTTTTTTTTTTTTGTTCTTCGTTTGTGTCGTTTCTTTCTCCGTTTCGCTTATTTGGTGTTGTTGTTGTTGTTATTGGTGTGACTATTTGTTTGCTCGAATCGTTCGCATATAACAATCTCTTTTATGTGCACATCGATACCAAGCAAGCATATTCAGTATTTTTTTTTTTTTTTCGTCTCTACTCTTAACCGTTTTTTCTGTTTACTATGCTCAAGAGCACACCTCATTCACGCTAATCATAGAATTTCCTCAGGTTCAGGGTTTTCAAAACAAGCCGGCTTTTTGCCCATTAAAAATTTCTTCTTTTTTTTTTATTCTTTTGTTTGCTCTTTATTGAGTTGCTGCTTTGAAATGATATTTTTTGTTTTGTTGTTATTATTTCTATATGGATAGTCCTATTGATAAATTGTCATCTTGGAATGTCCTAATAAGCAATTTATTTATTTATTTCTCCTACAAACAAATAAAAAAAAAAATCTTTAATAAAAATTTCTACGTGTCACGTACAATTTTAAAGCCGATCGTTCAGTTGAATCAAATGATATCTAAAGATTTCATCCAATGATATTTTATTTTATTTTTCTTTTTATTTTCTTTCAAATGCATTTCTCGAATTATAACGTAGAAAATCACTGACTCTCTCTCTCTCTCTCTCTCTCTCTGTTTAGTCTTTGTATAATTTTTCAAAAATGACCTGTGATTATTCATTCGTCAATTTGTACATTTGATGTCTTCAAGAACCTCAATAAAAAAAAAAAATTGTGTGAACCAACATTGTATTTTTTGTATCCTTTTTAGTCTTTCGTGTCAATAAAACTAGTGGTAAAACTTGAGATTTAAATTTTCTTTTTACGCCAAGAATACGAATGAATTATGCTCTTCCGTATTCCGATAAAGAAGACGAAATGAATTGATTTTTTCTAAAACTATTAGCACGAAAGTATAGTCAAGAGATGGCTCTCTCTTTATTTCCACTCTTTTATCGATTATAAAAAGAAAAACCGAAAAAAAGATTTTAGAATTATGAACACATTGTCTGATAAATTCATTTTTATCGGCATCGGCTTCGATTCAACGTTTGTATTACAAAGAAAGAACCAGATTCCTTGATAGGTTTGTTGGTTACATTTAAATTTCGATGAAAAAAAAAAATCACCTAATTTTACATTCGTGCACAATCTTCTTCCGGAATCAAATTCATTTCATTCATATTCTTGTGATTGACGTAACTATTATATATAAAATGTTTATTTTTTCAAACATTTCTAATAAACTATTTGATAATTGTACTTAGAAAGATGTTTAAGGTAAAAATCACAAAATTGTTTCATTTTCGATAAAAGTGTTAAAATTTATGGTAAATTCAATTACCATTTATCATTACTACTGATTGCTTTTAAAAGCGTATTTCTAATTGAATTGATAAAAAAAAATGTGTGTTAGAAATGGAATAAAGCATTCTAAACTGTAACACTTGTACAGCATTTGAATAGTGAATAAATTGTGCTTAAAATTTTTGTCTTTAATGCATCTGAAATTTCAATAATATCGAAAATGAAATTGTGCCACATAATTGGATCCGAAATGTCTACTAATATTATGGAACAGATTGATTGCTTGCAATGAGAGTGTTTTCAAACAATTGTTTTTTTTTTTTTTTTTTTTTTTTCATAAAAAAAAGTCTTCACGTGGTCATTGGGTGCGAAAAAGTTTTAAATTGAAATTTACATCCTCCATTCGATTCGATATTCATCAACATAAATTAGATGATTTTGTGTTATCCAATTTTCTCGTTGTACCATTGAAATGAATTCATTCCATTTGGATTGCACTTCCCAGCCTCGTTCTCTTAATTGTGTACGATCTTGTAAATAAGAAACTGCATAAAAGTACGCTTTTAATACATCCTGTGGACGAGCATCAATATGTAAATAAATGCCAATGAATTTTTTACCCTCAGCAATTAGGAATTTTTCATTGGTTTTATCAAATTGCATAATGATATTTTCTATTTCAGGTGTTACACGGATTTGTTCAATTAAATGCTGAATTGAAAGACCAACACGAATTGGTAACGATACAGAAACCATTTGACCAATTGTTACACGCTCCAAATCGTTAACAACATCAATTGACAATACATTTCCTGAACGGAAATACTCTTCTAAGGCAATCAAATATCGAGACTCATTGAATGTTCGCAATCGAACCGCTTTTACTGCACGTATATTGGCAAATATATGAATTGCAATACTCAAGAAGAATAAAGTGATTAAAACCCTGCAATTGAAATGGTAACATCAATCAGTTTTCAAATTAATCATCGAATGCGCATGTTTGTTTTAAACTTACGAGTGACTAGTAATAGCGGACAGTAAATATAAACCCAAAAATGATGCAATCAAATTAACAGCTGTCTCTTGTGAATTGTCTTTTGATGAAACGTCAGCTAAATTTCCTCTGATCGCATGATGCTGTGTCAATGCTGAACGGGTTGCACCACCTGCCACACCAACAATTGCTTTCATCGATGTAGTTGCACACAGAATATACGTTGTGTAATTTTCATAACGTGGTAAAACCAAAATTTCTATCGCCATTGCAATATCATTTAATATATCGGCACGAATACGCCATTTCTTGGAATCAATATCCAACTGTGATCTGCAAATAATAAAATCAATTCGCACAATCAATAAAAATCATTGTTTTTATGAATATTTAGAATGAACAAAAATTCTGAAGTGACAAACATACCCTTTCCACCAGGCAAAAAAGATTTTCCCAAAATGACCAGAACCATCTTTCAGCACCTACAATAAATTTTTTTTGGTTAATTTCGAGTTTTTTTTTTCCAAATATTACATTGAATTACCCATGTAATTGTTGCAGAAAGTGGATTCACAATATCGCTACCAACCCCAACTCCTTTAAGAATAGCATGGGTGGATAGTGTTCCTGAGAAAAAGAAAATTAACATTTTATTTAGACAAATTGATATTTTGTTTTTAAGAAAATGTTTTTGAGAATGAAAAATACAAATAAAAGAAAAACAAGTTACCATTTATTGTCGAGCAAAAGGCTTGTACTGTATCCCAAAATTGATAATGAATATAATCTTCGCTGACGCTATCGGGATAACCTTGTGGCAAGAATAAATTCTTGAATATCCTGTACAAAGCGAAATTTTCACTGATGAGTGGTTTTTCATCGGCTGATACTCGCGTTAGTGGTACTCTAACAATGGATTCTTGATCTAAAAAGAAAACGTATTCAATGAACACTGTAATTCTCATTAACGAACTCTATTCGAAATTCGACCATAAAAAGAAAATTCGAAAATCAATCATTAACAAAAACACCAAGAGACAGTTCAACAAATGTGTTGCTCCATTATAACAATCGCATTAAGCTACGATCGATAAAGAAAGCGTATGCCATCAAAACATAAATATAAATGCGATCGTAAAAAATGTCATCAAATTTGCATATCGATTTTTAAATCGTCATAGAAACTGTTAAAAACTATACACACGTTCGACTTGAAAGTGCATTTATGTCCATTGATTTGAATTGTGTCATGTAAAGCTTTGTTTTCGTTATCATTTGTCTAATTTTAGAAATGTTAAAATGAATGTCCCAATTTACAAGGCCGACGTTTTGCGTAAATTTTTAATGTAATTATTCAATGGAATGAGTACACCACACATAACACATTACCTGCAGGTGTTACATATAAAATTTCTTCTCCTTTTGTTCCATATTTCTCACGAAAATGAACCTTCATCGTATTCACTGCACTGTTTTTCTCTATTTGTTTTCGTTAAATTTTGATTAACTTCAACTAGATTCTTATTTATGTGAAAAAATTATAAGAATTTGTTGACGATGTGCTGATGTGGTTTATTTACAAGAAATCAAGGAGGAAAAAAAAAACCACCAATAACAAGCTAGTGACAGTTTCGTTGACATGCAATACTAATCCACTGAATCGAAATGTCAAAACCGCTGGATAAATTGACAATGTTTTGTTTCATTATCCCAATCCACACGTGAAATTTGACATGGATAAATACATTTCTTATAAATGATTAACGATGATGAAACTCAAAAGAATGTCCGGTACTTTTCCATTTGACAAAAAATAGGTCAAATATCTGAAAATTCTAGAAATAAACCGGAAAAATGACTTAATTTATAGATTGACTGATAATTGAAATGCATTCGCTCTTTTGGAATGGATTATTTTCTTTGGAATTGGATTAATTCATTTCTATTAGAGAACTCTTCAAAATTTCCATGTTACGAATCAATGATATCCAAATAACAATTTAATCAAAAAAGGGAGAAAATTGTTATGAGCATTTCAGGGAAAAATGTGAAATAATAGAAAATGAATTAAGAAATTGTAAATTGTCTTCATTTCTCAAAATTTTTGAAAAATGTCATAAAACTCAATTTCCACAAAACAAAAACAAAAAAAAAAAATCTTTCGTAAACAAAATAAAAATGTCAGTATTTTCAACAATTGTGTAATATTCATTTTTTTCATTTGTTGATGAAACATTTGATGAAGAAGACACAATAAAATTCAATTTAAATGAAGGTCAAATATTTTTGGCTATTTCAACATAACATGCAATTTAAATTATTCTTAAGACTGCGATGAAGATTGCGTAATAAAATGCAATGTTTTGTTAAAAAAAAACATATATGGCAATAAAATCATATCGGGCAATACGAAAAGTGAATGCATGTGCTGATACGACGGTAGCAGTGCCGTCTATATATAATTTGCGGTACAACCACGTACCTATTAACAAAGCAAACTAAGATTTTCTCTTCCTTTTACTAAAGAACGCCATTAGAGGCGTGTTGTGTTTTACGTTTGATCTGAAATTAAATCACTAAACATCCAAAATGGTATGTAAAATTTTCAATAAAATTCAGTGAAAATATTCAGAACAATGCAAAATTAATTCAAACGCATAAATATTTTTGTGAAAATCTTCGATGAAATTGATTTTTTCGCGAGATGAAAAAAAAATCAAACGAATAATATTGAGAGAAGAAATAAAGAGTTTTGAGAAAAAGCGATGACGTATACGAATTGAATATAAGTTAATGAACAATGTGAAATGAATATTGTTTAAAAAATGGGAAATCACTGGACTTAATATCTCGATTTAACATTAAATCGGCGAAAATGTACACATTTTTTGTGAAATAATAGAGAATAAAATGTGATAATTCTGTGAAGCTGAACAAAGAATTTCTCAGAAGTCTAGTTACATGTGTGTTTGAATTTAATTGTGTATTGTGTCTGACCCGAATACAATTGCACTTTCAATGACGCAAATGCAATTGTGACATTGCAATGTCTATTGATTCATTTACATTTAGCAATTTATGCAGTCTCAATGTATCTATGATGGTTTTTTTTTTTTTTTTATTAAAAATTTTCCATTTTTTTTTCTCTTCCTGTTCTTTTATTTTTCATAGGTCAACTTCACCGTCGACGAAATCCGTGGTATGATGGACAAAAAACGAAACATTCGTAATATGTCCGTCATTGCTCACGTAGATCATGGTAAATCAACTTTGACCGATTCATTGGTGTCAAAGGCCGGTATTATTGCTGGTGCCAAAGCTGGTGAAACCCGTTTCACCGATACCCGTAAAGATGAACAAGAACGTTGTATTACCATCAAATCAACGTAGGTGTCTTTGTTTTTTATGTCTCTTACCTTGCAGACGTATACTATGATATACGAACAAACATAACCTCAATATTTTTTTATTGCTTTTTTTCTACTCGAAATGAAATAATAATTAACCGAATTTAATTTTAAAACAAATTTTCAATCATTTCAGGGCCATCTCTATGTTCTTCGAGCTTGATGAAAAAGATATGGTTTTCATCACCTCACCAGATCAAACTGAAAAAGGCCAACGTGGTTTCTTGATCAATTTGATCGATTCACCCGGTCACGTTGATTTCTCATCCGAAGTAACAGCTGCTCTTCGTGTCACCGATGGTGCCCTCGTCGTCGTTGATTGTGTTTCAGGTAATTATCGAAGTCACTTTCATGATCTAAGTTTTTGTATTTTTTCCAAATTCCAATTCAAATTCTGAAAGCAAATTCGCCTCTATGTGATTAAATCAATAATCGACATTGGTCGTACATGAATAATATTCCTTCGAATTTGGCATTTATTTTGTCATAATGTGCAAAATGAATGAACAATGGGAACAATTCATTCATTGGAACTTGGAAATAAAAAACATTTATGTTTGCTAAGCAAGATTAACGTGACTGCATGATTAAAACCCAGATCATTCGGGCTCATGACTTGCGAGAGTAAAACTCATTTGCATTTGGCGTTCATAATGTTCAATACACAGAATGAATGCAGAATACAAACTGAAACAATTTTCTATTCTCAGTGTTTTTATGTGTTAAAGTTGGTGATAACCTTGCACAATCAACTGTGTTCTCAAACTGCATGATTACATTGTAATCATCAGAGAATACACATAAAAAAGAAAGCTAAAAAGAAAACATTACAAATGCAAAAACTCATTACTAACAAAATTTATAATTTTTTTTTTTTTTTTCAATTTTTTCATTGTCATTTGCAGGTGTGTGTGTGCAAACTGAAACTGTATTGCGTCAAGCCATTGCTGAACGTATCAAGCCAATTTTGTTCATGAACAAAATGGACCGTGCATTGCTTGAATTGCAATTGGAGTCGGAAGAATTGTACCAAACTTTCCAACGTATTGTTGAAAACGTAAACGTCATCATCGCCACTTACAACGATGACTCCGGACCAATGGGTGAAGTACGTGTCGATCCATCAAAAGGTTCAGTCGGTTTTGGTTCCGGTTTGCATGGTTGGGCATTCACATTGAAACAATTCTCTGAATTGTATGCTGATAAATTCAAGATTGAAGTTGGTAAATTGATGAACCGTTTGTGGGGTGAAAACTTCTTCAATGCAAAAACCAAGAAATGGTCAAAGATTAAGGATGCCGATAACAAACGTTCATTCTGTATGTATGTTTTGGATCCAATTTATAAAGTGTTCGATGCTATCATGAACTACAAAAAAGAAGAAATTGACAATTTGTTGCCAAAAATTGGTGTTACATTGAAACATGAGGATAAAGACAAAGACGGCAAAGCTTTGTTGAAAGTTGTTATGCGAACCTGGTTGCCAGCTGGTGAATCATTGCTTCAAATGATTGCCATCCATTTGCCATCACCAGTCGTTGCACAAAAATACAGAATGGAAATGTTGTACGAAGGTCCATTGGATGATGAAGCAGCCGTTGCTGTGAAAAACTGCGATGCTGATGGTCCATTGATGATGTAAGTTTCATTTTCATTGACTCAATAAACATTTGTTTTCGCAAAACCGATTGAAACTAATCAAAATTTAATTGTTTTTCTTTTAGGTACGTCTCAAAAATGGTACCAACCAGTGACAAAGGTCGTTTCTATGCTTTCGGTCGTGTCTTCTCCGGTAAAGTAGCAACTGGACAAAAATGCCGTATCATGGGCCCCAACTTTACACCAGGCAAGAAAGAAGATTTGTACGAAAAGGCCATCCAACGTACAATTTTGATGATGGGTCGTTATGTTGAAGCCATCGAAGATGTACCATCGGGTAACATTTGCGGTTTGGTTGGTGTTGATCAATTTTTGGTTAAAACCGGTACCATCACCACCTTCAAAGATGCCCACAACATGAAAGTCATGAAATTCTCCGTATCACCAGTCGTGCGTGTTGCTGTTGAACCGAAAAATCCAGCTGATTTACCAAAATTGGTTGAAGGTTTGAAACGTTTGGCCAAATCCGATCCTATGGTTCAATGTATCATTGAAGAATCCGGTGAACATATTATTGCTGGTGCCGGTGAATTGCATTTGGAAATTTGCTTAAAAGATTTGGAAGAAGATCACGCTTGTATTCCATTGAAAAAATCTGACCCAGTTGTGTCATATCGTGAAACCGTATCTGAAGAATCTGATCAAACATGTTTGTCAAAGTCAGCAAACAAGCATAATCGTTTGTTCATGAGAGCCGTTCCAATGCCAGAGGGTTTGCCAGAAGATATTGATAAAGGTGAAGTTAATCCACGTGATGATTTCAAGGTTCGTGCTCGTTTCTTATCAGAAAAATACGAATACGATGTTACTGAAGCCCGTAAAATCTGGTGCTTCGGTCCAGATGGTACCGGACCAAATATCTTAGTCGATTGCACAAAGGGTGTACAATACTTGAATGAAATTAAGGATTCAGTCGTTGCCGGTTTCCAATGGGCAACCAAAGAAGGTGTTTTGGCTGATGAAAATATGCGTGGTGTTCGTTTCAACATTTATGATGTTGCCCTTCACACTGACGCAATCCATCGTGGTGGTGGTCAAATCATTCCAACAGCCCGTCGTTGTTTGTATGCTTGCGCAATTACAGCTAAACCACGTTTGATGGAACCAGTTTATTTGTGCGAAATCCAATGTCCAGAAGTTGCTGTCGGTGGTATCTATGGTGTGTTGAACAGACGTCGTGGTCACGTATTCGAAGAATCGCAAGTTGCTGGTACACCAATGTTCGTAGTTAAAGCCTATTTACCAGTTAACGAATCATTCGGTTTCACAGCCGATTTGAGGTATGTATAATTTTAAATCCTATTTATAATTTTTTTTTTCTTTCATTTTTCCCCATTTAAAATCAACGTGAACATGTAATAATTGAATTTTAAAACTAACTGCAATTTTCTTATCATTTACAGATCAAATACTGGTGGACAAGCTTTCCCACAATGTGTATTTGATCACTGGCAAGTGTTCCCAGGTGATCCAATGGAAGTAGGATCAAAATTGTACACCATCGTTCAAGATATTCGTAAACGTAAAGGTCTTAAAGATGGCCTTCCAGATTTGTCTCAATACTTAGATAAATTATAAACGAACAATGCAGTTAACCAGCCAACACGATAACTTCAGTTCGATAATAAGGCTTAAAACATTTCTATTAATTCAAATTTAATAAAAAAAAAAAAACAACAGAAAATTTACAAATAACATCCAGACGAACAGAAACGACAAAAATATTGTGGAAATTACAGTCAAAGTGAATAAATATAGTTCAGCAAACCACAAAGAGACAAAACAAATAAGAAACAAAGAAATCATTTATAAGATCATTTTTTTTGTTGTTTTACGTTTTTACAATCTATTTAATGATGAGAAAATATGAAACAAGCTTGAAACCGTTACATATTATTCAGTTCGTTTTGAAAAGCAAACATTTTTATTGATTAAAATAAAGAATTTCACCTTGTTTTGTAAACAATGTACTCATTTCAATGATATAAATGCATGGGTGTTATTGGAATCAGCCGGTAATTGTGTGTGTGTTCATATTTTCTTTCCCTTTTTTTATCCCTGAAATTTGGAATATCTTTCTAGGTCCATTCAAGTACATATTAAGAAAAATCAAATCAATGGTGACTATTCACCTAAGTATGCATGGAAATCTTTTATTCTACTTTCAATCAAATCAATCGAAGCAAGAAAAAAAAATTCACACGTGTCTTCTTTCACTCGTGCTATTCATTTGCTTAAACAGTGACATCTAATGGCGAAAAGTACCATTTACAGTGATAATTTGACTTATAGCAATAAATGTCATGAAAATCGACAACATACATTTGACAAGTAGAACAGAAGAAGGTATTGTTGAATGTGTCGATTTCAGCTTCACTTTCTCCGCTATAAAGATGAGTTAAAAACAGCTCAAACTCAGTTGAACCATTACAATTTCGAATGAAAAAAACTATTATTACTTTACTGTGTTAAGATCATTTGTGCACTTAATTAGAATTTAAGAAAAAAAATATGATTGATCCGAAGGATGTTAAAACGGCAGTTTCGACCGTCAATCAACCATATATTTTACGCAATTTTCAATTAGACTGGGATATATTTCGATTGAATATCGATGAATGGTGCCAAAAAATGGATCAACATGTTAAATTTGAAGCGATTCAATTTACCAGCGGTACAATAAAACATTGTGATATACCGTATTGGGAGAGATTTCGAACACATGACCATTTAACATTCAGTGAATTTGCAAAAATGTCAAAAGAAGACAATTTCAAAGATCGATGGTTGTCGCATAGTTACAAAGATATTATTTCATGGCCAATGAGTCTAAGAAAATCAATTTCATTTGAAAAACTTGGATTCGAGAATACAGAAGATATTTTATTTTGGTTGGGTTCCAAAGGTGCCAATACACCCTGCCATTACGATACATATGGATTCAATATTGTTGTTCAAGTATTCGGTAAAAAATCATGGCTTCTGTTTCCACCAGACACATCATTGACTGCTACACGTGTTCCATTCGAAGAATCCAGTGTCTATTGCAAACAGAATTTTTATAGTCCAAAAGATATGGAACAATTTGGTGGTAAGTCTAAACAAATAGTTCTTTGGAAGAATTTTATTTTTGATGTTTTTATTTCTAAAATTTTGAAGAATTTTTGTCGATATTATTCCTGGGTTTATTTTTTCAATTTTCGAATTTTTCGAATATTTTTGCTTTCATTTGTCTACAGATATTGGCAAAAATCAAGATGTTTATGAAGTCATTTTGAATCCTGGCGATATTTTGATTGTTCCTGCAAATTGGTGGCATTATGTGGAGAACTTGGAAACGAGCTTAACTGTGAATACTTGGATTCCATTGGTAATCATGAAATTCATACATTGAGTTTTCATTAATTTTGGAAAATTTATAAAGTACATTTTAGGGACTAACAAAAAATGTGTTTTTTTTTTTCTTTTCTTTCATTTCGCTAAATTTTCAGGATATGAAAGACTCATTAGCACGCCTTGGCGAGTGTTTTGTACGGATGCAAATTGAGCAAATAACCGCCGATGATTCAGAATTCAGAGATGGAAATCTTCGAAAATATATTTACAATCCGAATGAAATGAATGATCCTGATTTAGATCTTATGCATTTATTTAAACCATTAGCCGATGTAGTATTAGAGAAAACAAATAATGGTGATCCGCTCAGTTCACTTCCTGTGCAAAACTATGGTCAAATTATTCGCGATAAATACTCGAACATATTTTACAAAGTTGAACCAGTGAGCCACGATAGATTTCGACAGATTTTACTAAAAAATTCTGTTCGCCATGATCACAACCTTGATAATCGCAAACTAAATGGAATGCCATTCCAAGAGGTGGAAAATGTAATAAACGCCGTTTGTCATCCGAAAACAGTACATAGTGCATGTCAATTGTATTTGCAGCAAATTCGCAATGAAATTAATCGAAAACATGATAACCTGTGATAAAATGAAATGAATTTTTTCATGAAAAATAATTGAAAGTATGAATAAAAAATGGAAAATATAAAGTACGGTTTGGAATGTATTCCAAAATTTTTATTGCTTTCATTTTTTTTTTTTTTTTTTTTTGCGAAAATTTTTCAGACATTTATCCTCCACTCAAAGTAGAAATAATAAATTTGTGACAACTACATACTTTTTGATATTTTGATTTTACACACATTTTTGTTTTACATATTTTAAAAAGAAATTTCAGTGTACGTGACAAATAAATAAGTGAGTAAAATATAGACATACATATAATAAGGAAATTCATCTATATACAGAGTGAAAAAGGGAAAATAAAAGGGCTAATTATCACAATTCACTCAAATATAATAAGTGGTATCTTCGAATTTTGAAGAGAGCTTCGCTATGAATTAGATACTAAATCAGCTAATTACATAATAAAATTTACCAAAAGAATATCTTTCTAAAGTAAAGTAAGGTTGTCAGACACTTTTTCTTAATTATAAATCATAGTAAATTATTGGTTTGCTTAATGCTTATTTATGATATCAATTGATCATCTGTTAATGATGAATGCTTTCATTTCCATTGGACAAATGGTTACCGATGAAATGTCAATTTGTAATTTTTTCTGCAATAGAGTTAACGAGGCATTGAATATATTCAAATTTTGATTTATGCCCAACGTTCGATGGATATTAATCTGAAAATGAAAATAAATTGTAGAAATGATTAAATGATTGAACTGATATGCGATAATTAACTCAATGGTGAACATTGAGTTAGATATTCAACATAAACTTACAGATTCTGTGGCTGCACTTTCACCATCACATTGTTCCAAATGTACTCGATTGATAACCAATCCCATGGTTGACTTTTTATTTAAATTAGTTGGAACATGTTTTAAATTCCTTAAAGCAGCAATTTCAATGCCCGTCTCAAGTGGCCAACGTTGCTCACCGAATTTTGGTAATACACCAATCCAATCATTTTCATGCCAAACCAATTTTTCCATTGGATGTAATAAATGATTCATTGCTGTGTGCATTGTTGGAGTTAAAAAACCGCCACGATATTTATCCGAACGCTTCACACATGCAACAATATTTTCAAGTCCCAATTTGAAAATATTTAAAACTGGTAGATTATCTTGAACACCTTGTCCCAGTCCACGATTATCATCTTGATCCAATCGACGATCTTGCATTATTTCAATCTAGTGTCGATAAAAAATAAACAAACATAAAATGCATTTTTTTTGCTCTGATTAGAAAACAAAGCTTTAAACTCACCTCGCCGGAAGCAAATGATGTTCCACCAAGTGGTTGAGCTGTGAGTAATGTTAATCTATTTGATTCGTCTTCAATATACATGCCCGATGGAATTGGATAATAATTTGCTTGAATTGGAAGTTTTGTGAATCGTTTCCGTTTAATATATTCAAATCCATTTAAATCCGAATAAAATATATCTTTGCTTTCAATTCCCGTTGACATTCGCATTATAATTTCAGTATTTGATGAATCACCGATATCAACAAGATTTCGAATTTCCAATGTTTTCTCACCGGTCCGGAATATATTTTCGTGAATTATAAATGGTAAACCAGTGGCAACACTTGATTCTAAATTGCCAGTTGTTAGTAAAACGGTCGTTGCACCAGGTGTTTTTATTGGAACGGCAATTCCATCTGGTAAAAATAAATATGCACCACTTCTTTCAGCACCACGTATAGCTCCATATTTTAAAAATTCCAAATGTATTGGAAAATTGTTATTTCCATCAATTGACATTGATTTTAAAAGACCTTTCGCATTGAATGATGCAGATTGTCCTTCGCTACCAACATGCAATGTTATATCACGCGGTTCAGAGAATTCAACTTGATGTGGATATTCTGGTAAATTCACCGAAAATGGGAATTGTGTGAAGATTTGAATTTTGGAAAAGTGAGTGGCGCTGTGATAAAAGATAAAAATTCATTTTTTATCAACTCGAAATGCTTAAATTTACATTTGGATTATTTGGTGATAAAAGCAATTGCATGCAATAAAAGTTAAATTAAATAGTACATACAGACTCTGTGATACCGAATTAGTCGAACGAATGATGTAAGTGGATAAGCCAAGTGATGGAACTTTTGCTTTGAATAATAAACGATATTTTGTAGTTGAAACTTGTGGAACAAGTGTACCGTATGCTCCATTGTGCCATGACCAAACCGGAATAATTTGAGATTCAATTGCTTTTCCATCCAAATCTTCAACCATAACAAATGGTTTTGACACATGGAATTCAACCACCTCCTGTCGATATCTGGGTAATGAATTATGGATGACAACATATTTTATCGGCAAACTTTCGCCCAAAATAATCGTCGGTCGATTATCATTCAATCCACTTGTACGTGATTCATCGATATTGAAATAAGTGAATTTGTAATCAGGTTGATAAATCTATAAAATGAATATTTGTTAAAATTGAATATTCAAATGAAATTAATTAGAAATTTACACTTGGATTGGTTAAATAACGATAAGCCGCTTGCTGAATGACAAATTTGCATGATTTTAATGCTTCAGCCATTTGCATTGCATAATCTTTAACAACATGATCGCGTGCAGTACCCGTAATTCCATCGTGATGTTGAAACAATGAAAGAGCACGACGTGCACCTTGCAACATAAGTTCCATTTGACCATCATCATTCCATTCACTCCAAGCATGAAGCATTTCAGCTGATCTAATGGCAAAAGTTTTATTACAAATTCTTTTGATATTTTGAAAGAATATTTTTCAATCTTACCTCAAATAACTCAATAAAATTCTATCTTGCCGCTTATGATATGGTCTCGATGTAAAATATCCGCTCCAATAATGATCATCTCTATCAGCATAAGTGAAGAAATCACCGCTCAATGATGGAAACTCATGCATTTTCTTTTCAGCATGAACAGCATCAAAGTATTCCTGAAGTGTTCCGAATTTTGCTTCAACATGCAATGATGGTTCATTATTGATGAATTCAAATAATTTCTCAAAATTCGTTCTCTGCGCTTCCCATTCGGAATTTTGATTATATCGAAAATCATCGCCCAATGGAATCAAAAGTGTTCTGGTTTTGTAAAGTGTGGCTTTTTTTTTCCATTGATCAACAATTAAATCAGCACGTTTCCGAACATTTGACCCATCAATTGGTCGTGGTGGAATACGCCAAGGGCATGTTAAACCATAACCGGGCAATCTCTTGAAATCAAATTGACAGCAAATTTTTGGATCTGGTCCGCATGTGTGTGGTACATCGTATGAATAAAACGGCATCATATGCGTAAATAAATCCGTTTCACCATTTGAGTCTGAATGAATGTGAACAATGATAGAGAGAGAGAGAGAGAGAGAGAGAGAGAGAGAGAGAGAGAGAGAGAGAGAGAGAAAGAGAGAGAGAAAGAGAGAGAAAATAGTAGAATAAGCAAATAAATAGAGATATTCTATAAGCTTATTCCGATATTTTTTTTTAAATATTTGGATAAAATAGCAATTCATTGAATTAGATGATGAGATAACGAAATTTCTTAAATTCTTAATATTTCAAAATCGCTTCCGTGTGCACAGAATCACTGAAGCAATAAATATTTCCGAGTGAAAATTATGTTGCAAGTGTTATGTGTTGTTTGTGTATTTTTTGGCTTCTGTATAAAGTGCATTTAGTATAAGGTGAATGTTTGCTTAGGTGTGTGTTTGAATGGCTCATTAATTATACCGGATGTCAATGCCACTTTGACATTCTGTTTTGCATCATCATCATTTATTTCATTTCATTTTCTATATTTTGTTTGTTTGTTTGTATTCATTCATTTAGATGTTTTATTTTACAATGAACTTGTCGTATTATATTGAAATACATAAAATAAACATAAACGAAAAAATCAATTACAATTAGTCGTTCGAAAACATTGATGGCATCATGGCATTAATTATAGATACAAATACCTTCTGTGTGTAATAATTTTAAAACGATGACTCCATTCAATTAAATGGAGCAATATGAACGTACAAACGGAACCATGAAAACACATTACACAGTCCATAAACATACAGCTGTATCAATATTATAATTATATGTAAACGTTTGCAAAATTGTATATTCCGTTGGAAAGCTTCCCGTCGACCAAGTACTAGACTGAGACTATTTTGAATTTGTCAAAATAAAATGAGTTAATACTTAAATATAGGATGACGTGGAGAGCTGATATGTCAAATTACATGATAAGCAATTGTGCTATTTTAATAACTCAATTTGATAAAGAAAATTACACTTGAAAAATTCATTATGATACATACATATTGTTCAACAATTTAATGTGTTGAAATTGTTCAACATAAATCAATAAAGACATACCCCAAAGTTGACGCCATCGAAATTCTAGCTGTTTTCGTTTAGCTAAATATTTTTTCACTTCATAATGGGTGCGTTGAATGAGTAAATTTTCAAAATCAGCTCCTTTTAAAATCAACGGCATTATAGCACTTTGACCGAATGGATCAATTGACCACGATGATTTTGGTGTGTAATTTAAATGTGTTTTTAGCCATGTTTGACCTTCAGTCAATTGGAGCAGTATGCTCAGCCAATGTGCATTTGCTTCGTCAGGCATTACCTTAGGGGGTAAGAACCAAAATAAATATGATTACATATTTTGTAAATATTGTAAATATTCTAAATATCTGCTAAATATATATATTCATAAAGGGTTCTCAGCCCCTAGGCATTACCCATCCTCCGGTGACAAATTCCAATTGTTGTCTTTTCAGTATTCTGCATAAATAAATAGAATCAATGCGATAAAATGGGAATCTTACATTCAAATGGAGGAAAAAAAAGATTTTTTTTTTCTTTTCTAAACATACGTTTTCACCTCGTCCTTTTCATCTGTAGACAATCGTTCGTACCATTTTGAAAAATACGAAATTTCTGCCCAAATGAATTTCATATCTGGATATTCCATCAATTGATGTAGCATATTTGTCAAAATAGATTTTGTCAATTGGTCATAATATTCATCAAATGTTTTAATCCAACCAGGATCATTGTGCGAATGAGGAACAATAAAAACATTCAATTTATGATGACTATTCCATTCATGTTGATCATAATTAATTCTCCAGCCTTGTTTCCATGGTCCACCGTCAGCATTATCAAATGGAATCGTTTCATATACATCAAGCATTTGTATATCAGGCACTGGATCAATATCAGTACGAAATTTACATTGAGAATTGATATTACTTTGTAATGGTGGTTCAAGTGCCATTTTTTCCGGCAAATTTTCTTTAACATTTTCATTTTCCTGTTGAATTTTTTTATCGAATTTTGGTTTTTTAACCGGCACATTTACATTTTTCTCATTTCTTGGATTATTGATAATAATGCGGTTCACATTTTTCAATCTATTTTGAATGATTTTAGTTGTTTCCTATAGATAAAATAAAAATCGACAATTGACCATCAGAATAATTTTCCCAATTGATTATATTCTTTTTGTTTTTTTGTTTTTTTTTTTTTTTTTTCAAATAGATGTCAACGAACTTACATTTTTATCACCTGAAATTGAATGATTTAGCAGGAAATAGATAAAAATGAATACAGAAAATGAAAATGCACATAAAATCAATGCAAATTTGCGGCGCATACGCAACATTATTCTCATTTCTATTTTGTTGTTGACGTAAGAATAAATTTATTTAAAAAAAAAAAATAAAAAAAAATTATGAAAAATATAAATCACAATTCACTGCAAACACGAACACAGTTTACATTTGATTTGTGCAATCATTATCAACACAATAATTTAAGACAGCAAACAACATGAACAATTGAAAAAAAAAAATTTTCGCGTAGATAATAGTCAGGCAATGAATGAGACTAACTGCGGCTGAATCACATTGCTGAAGCACAAACAGCAGTACAAGTACAAATTGAAAACAGTAATCAGATCTGGTGTACGCTTGGTTGAAATGTCAAATCTTAATGACCATGAAGTTGCCCCACAATCACACAATATCGGTGTAAATAAATCAGCGCTAATTTGTCGTTATGTGTGTATTCATACCAATGGTGTTATGAATGTGTGTTCGTGAAAACATGTGTGTTTGTGTATGTTGAGGATTATGTATGTGAGCTGACAGTGGTACTTATTTGACGGTCATTTGAGTGTGCATGTATACAATACAGAAGCATTAACATTCAGCCTATAGACTATATGTATTATTGTTATTGATGTTCGCCATTTTTAAGTGAAAATACAGTTTTTGGTGCATTGATTTGACAAAAGTGTAAGAAAGAGCATAGTTAAGATAAAACTCGATACACCGAGACTAAAAAAACAGCCGAAATTTGACGGGCATTCTGTGTGAAAATTATCTTCCAAAACTATGAGCCACGATCGTGATGCCATGGGGTAATTTAATTATTTTGCAATGCAAACAAATTTTCTGTTAGCATTTTTTCTTTTCATAAAAGTCAAAAAAACCGTTCTCGCGTGAAACGTGATGTGAAAAACAATTTTTATTCATAAAGAAGTGCATATACCGTTTGGCTCCACCCGATACCAAAGGAAAAAAAAAAAATTTTTCTTCTTTCATTCGTTGTATGACTACAAATTCATTCAGTTTGATAAATGTTGACAAAATTGGTGTGTGATTTTAATAGCTAATTTTCGACAAATATATGTATATATTGAATACGGAAATACGATTATGGTGAAAACCAGCGCTATTTACGAAAGGCGTAGGCTTAATTAGACCATAATATTTCCAGTCCAATTCAACGTAAGCGCACACACATTGTGCGAATTAAGTAAAAATAAACAATGAATGAAGAGAAAAAATGCGAAAATTTTTAAAACATCTTGAATGATTAAAATAGTATACGTTTGGAATTTGTTAAGAAAAAACGTGTCGATTGCGAGAAATGGATTTATATATTGTGAATAAAAGGTCAAATTAAGTGCATCCTTCATCTCATTTTAAGTATATAATGATGAGGAGAAATAGATTAAAGAAGAGTGAAAGCGGAAAAAATGCATTGAATTCGAATAACATTGGATGGGATTTTGAAATGGTTTTGTGTGCATTGCGATACAAAGTGCATTTTGATGTTATGCAAATCAAAATATGACATCGAATTGAAAATTGAAATTGTATATATTGAGCCGATGTTTGCAAAAGTAGAACACCTTTGTTTATGTTTGGCCATGAAAAGTCACGAACAAGCAAAAATTTAAGTGTCATTCTATCACAAAGCACTCAAACGCTCATTGCATTGCGATGCATGCCTAACAAAACCACTAAACATCACAATCCATCCATTCAGTTAGTTTTGCTTGAATATTATCATTTGTGTGTGGCTATTCTATTTTTTTTTTTTCTTTTTGATCATTATTTGTGTCAATTTATTGCGGTCAAAAAATTTTATTTTTTTTTTTTATTCAAAAACTCGTGTATCATTTTCCATTGCCATAAATTTTTTTCTTTTTTACTCAAAAATAGGGAACAGCCAATTTTCACGTGTCATGCCCACGTATTTCACATCGATCCAAAAACAAAACGAACATGGATCACAGCAAGTACAAAGGCCGTAGCGGTTAGCTTTTTTTATGATTCATCGCGGAATTTATATCGCATCATTAGTGTGGAAGGAAGCAAAGCAGTTATAAATTCCACAATAACGCCAAATATGTCATTTACGCAAACATCACAAAAGTTTGGACAATGGAGTGATGTACGTGCCAATACAGTTTATGGTTTGGGATTTTCATCCGAAGCTGAGCTAACAAAATTTGTTGAGAAATTTCAAGAGGTTAAAGAGGCTACAAAAAATGCCATTCAGAAAGGTACCACGAATGGTAGTTCGGCTGCAACACCTGTTACTTCGGCCAATACCTCACCAGTTACAGGTCGAACAGGTGGTTTGCAACAGCAGCAACAGCAGCATCAGCAACAGCAACAGCAACAGCAAATGCAACAACAACAGCAGCAGCAACAACAACAACAGCAGCAACAACAACAACAACAGCAGCCGCAGCAGCAGCAACAACCACAACAGCAACACCAACAGACTGATGAGGGGAATAGTGTAGAACAGATTGCAATTGCAACCGCCAATATTCAAATTAAGGTAAGATAAGATAACCAAATAATGAAGCAAAAAGTTACCAATGAAACTTTGAACCAAATATGGTAAAAAGTGGCCAATTTGGCGCATGATCTGACAAAATCTAATTTTCAAGCATTTTCATTTGATCCAAATTCCAGAATACCAATCCAGATACCCAACAAACATTCAGGTAACGATTTTATTTAAATTCAGAGTTAAGATATGTTACACTTTTACTCATTTCTGTGGATAAATTGATCGTAAATGTACAGTTTAGTACGTACAACGCTGTAGGTACGATACATTGATTGGTGCTATTAATTTTTATGTTGTACACAGGATTTTGTTTGGATGACATTCATTCAAAGTAGAAATGAGTGGAACTACGATCAATTTATCTTTTTAGCTCCCATTTGACAATTATTGTCGCACATATTTAAAAAACTAATGTAATTTTTTTTTTTTTTCAATTTTCTTTCGTTTCATGCACTTGGACTACGTCCGGAATTCTCTCTATTGTAATGGTTGGATCTTCGGTTAATTTCAACCCCAAAATCAACCTTGGACATATGGCTGAATCTGACGTATTTTCGTTACTAAATGTTGCTTGGGGCTATAGTCCATTACACACCAAAATTGCAACAAATGCTTCAAACATCGAAATGTTGAAACAGGCTTCATCGTCGTTGAATAATTCATCGACAGAATCAGGTCCTCATAGTGAACAGCAGTTAAAATATGAAAACGAACGGCTTAAATTAGCTCTCGCTCAAAGGTACCGTCAAACACAATATATACATCTATTGAATAAATTAATGCTCTTTTTTTTTTTTTTTTTTGTTCTTTCATTTACGCAGTTGTGCCAATGCCAAGAAATGGGAAATTGAATTGACCACACTGAAAAGTAACAATAATCGATTAACAAGCGCTTTACAAGAATCAACGGCCAATGTAGATGAATGGAAACGACAATTGCATACGTACAAAGAGGAAAATTTGCGCCTAAAACGTGAAATGGAATCGATGAAACCAAGTGCGATCGGTAATACGGTAAACGAAGTCAACGAAGCCATGCGAATCGAAAATATTAAGCTCAAAAGTCGAATCATCACATTAGAAAAAGAGATCCAAGAGCTTCAAATTAAGGCATCTAAATCAAATGTTAAAGATAAAAGCAATGAACAAAGTGTAAGTATTGTTCTCATTCCCTTTATTTTCTTATTGTTGTTGTTGTTGTTGTTGTTCTTGACAAAGTCACTATTAATTATCATTGTAATTTATCATTTAATTACAAAATTTTCAATTTGATTTATGAATTCATCTCTTGTGTATTTCAGTTTAAGCGGCTAATAGATATAAACGATAAGTATTCGAAGACTTTGGTTGATTTGTGCAATGTACAACAAGAAGTGGAGAAACTCATTCAAGATTACAAAAGCACTTGAGATATGGACCTGCTTTGCCATAACGAAGTGAGTACACTATATCACTTGGATTGGCACAAATCAATTCGGTTCTGATGGAATGAACAATTCCTTGAAATTCAAAAACAAAAACAAAAAAATTCTACAAAATTCAATCTTCAAAAACAAAACAAAATACAAAAATATTCAAAAAAAAAAAAAAAACCAAAAACAAAAAACAAAAAACAAAACAATAGAAATCAGTAAGTCATTTTCTATACGAGGGTGAACAGAGGCAAAAATTCAACTACGGACATGGCAATAGAGCGGCACATTGCAAGCCAAGAGGCATACAGCAACAGCAGGAATTTGATGATGATTCAATAATATTGCAAAACTTTTCCAATAGCAACATTGATGGTACGAATAACAGCACAAATATTTATAGTAACAATAACCGTAGATTGATGGGCTCAGCTTGTGATGGCGGAATCGCACCAACTGCAAAAACAGCTACAATTTTGGTATCGAAATCGAAAACCAAGACCGGTCTTCCGCTTGTAATGAAATAATTCCATTTTTTCTTTAAATTTTTTTTTTTTTTTTTTTTTTTTTGTTTTGTGTCGGTTTTTTAATTTGTATTTGTCATCGTTTCGTTTTTATGTTCTAAATCGATATTTTTTTTTTAAACTAACAAACAAACAAAAAAAGGAGATACTTTAATACTGTAAAGTTTGTACGACAACCATTTGTAACGAATTTTAGAGCTGGATTTATAATTTTTCAAGCAATAGGGCTAATGCATTTTGACAAACCATTCAATTTTGGATACGAAAAAAAAAAAAAATATATAAATATATATATATATACATAATAGATACAACCTTAGTGGCCACTTTGGCCGCTAACGGAATTTTAACGACACATTTAAAAATCAACAAACTTAGTTTATGTTAAACAAGAGAAATTTGAAAGAATATTTAACAAAAAAAAAAAAAGAAAAAAGTGGCAAATAATGTTCAAAATATTAAGTGGAAATCTATTCTAGATGATTTGTTAAATCAATACTCAAATTACCAATAAAATATTCAAAACAAAAGAAAACAAAAGAAAAAATAAAACAACGCTCATAAACAAAATAAACATTAAGAGGCTTATTGTTTAACAATCAAAATCCGATTGCAATAGAAAAAGATGGAAACTCTTTGTAATTTTTGTGATCGTAAAGAATTAATGAACGAGTTAAATTGAAAACCAGCTAATGCTAGGATATTCATAAGTGTAATACTTTGAACCCCCTGAAATAGATATTACAACATTTTTTTTTTTTTTGTAATATGATAGAAAAGACGCATTGATTGATATTTGCTAGAGAAAACAAAACAACAACAAGAACACAAAATTTATTCAACATCAATTGAAATGAAACGATATTAAAGAGACTTGCATTTAGTATTTGTAATCGATTAAAATAAATAAATGAATATGAACAGCTTTGGATTACATTCTGTGTAACGAATAAAGCTAATGAGATTTAAATCACCTAATTACAGATGAAGAAAAATAAAAAACACAAAACAAACAAAAAATTAATCTTACAAACAAGCAAATAGAACAGAATAATTTAAATATGTATTGAACAAACTATATTATCTATTATTATATGATAAATTATTAAAAAAAAAAAAAATATTATGGATGACAGAAAACCAATGAAGAGAAGTTGAGAAGAAGTAAGAAAAAAAAACACACACACACAATAAAGATGGTTCAAATAAATATTGTTCTATGTATCAAATAGTTGTAACAGGTGTTTTCATTTAATCTGATGATTTCTATCTATAAGTTCGTTTCTGTTTGTTATTCGATCTTTCTTAAATCATATGTCCGAGTGTTTCGAAATTCTTCCACTTTTCTAATATCCTTTTCGCATCCTACCCTCATCCCTCTAACATTTTCATCTTATTTACAATGAGCATCTTACTCAGTATTGACATTTTCAATTCGTAAATATGGTCGAAAGATTTGGCATTGAGTGAGCTATTGCACCATTTTTTGAATGATCATTCCTGAGACTTTACCATAATTCCAGGTGGTAATCTGATAAAATCCCGGCAAATTTTCATTATTCGAAGATATTGCAGAAAGTTTATGATCACAAAATTATCGAATAAATCGCTATGAACGATCTAAAGATGTCAACTGACACGGACGGACACTCAATTTTGGATGTCCGTCCGTCCGAAAAAATGTTCCAATTGTTTTGGAAAAAATTCGGACGGACGGACAAAAGTTCGGACAGCCGGACGGACAAAATCTTATCCGTTGACAATATTATAACGATCCAAAACCTTAAACAAACTTTCAAAATGTAGAGACCGAAAACAATTTTTTTCTTTTAAATTTTTCAATCAAAATTGAAAATTCTCCAAGTTTAGATGATTTGATCATACTTTGTGTGAAACAGCGTCGAAAGTGGAACATTTTTCATTATTTGTTCAAATGTTATTCTAACCCACATTTGGAAAATTGATTTAAATACGAAGAAATTTAAATTTAAATTTTGATATAGATATCAGAGTCTTTTTTATCTGTTAATGAGTTATGATGAGAAAAAAAACGTCTTTGCTTGATTGTTTTATGGGGAGTGAAAAAAAAAACAAGTCATTCCATTGTCTATGTCGAGTTATTTGAAATAAAACGAAATGATATATTAAATAAATAGCATCAAATTCAGATAAAGTTGATTTTATTTGTTTTGTTTTCACATATTTTCCCCCACGTACTTTCTGATTCGAATTTTGCGAGAAAAAAGAGTATTTCATCAAAAATTGCCATAACGTTAACATTTAAATTTCGTTGAAAAATCGTTTTCAAAAATTAATCCATAATTTTTATTTTGTTTTATAAAACCCTGCATTGCATATCGGATAAATTGTGTACATCGAACCCTGTGTACACCATTTGACAAATCGTTCTTATTCGATTACTCAATTTCATCTTGAGTTTGTCATCATTAGTATTATATGTGTCATTTCTAGTTCAACAGCATTGCTGGACAAACACAAAAATTTCATAATGGGTGACAACGTGGTTCAACAAATGGAGAATTTGAACGTGAAAGAGAATAAAAAAGTAAGTAAATGGTTTTGTTAGTGAAAATTGTGCGCATAAAATAAATGGTTTATTACACTAATTGTTTAAAAATCAAATTGTTTGAACGCAAACAAGATGTGAAACGAGGTTATGGTTCTTTTGTTATAGTGAATGATATTATAGTGATAGTGTGTTTCTGTGGAAAAAGGAATGATGAAATAATGATTGTTGTTTGAAATATAAAAACAATTTCATTGGAAATTCAATGAATTCCATGTTTTTCATAATTTATTGTAGGCTAATAAGCAGAAAAAAGAGAAGAACACTGGTGGTTCAGCTCCGAAAGAAGTAAAACCAGAAGCTGAATTTATTAAATCGCGTTTAGTTCTCTGGGATAAATTAAAGGCAAAATATGACGAAGATCTTGCATTGAAAGCCCGTGTACAAATCAATGTTACACTGCCAGATGGAAAAATTGTTGAAGGAACATCATGGCAAAGCACTCCATACGATATTGCAAAGACGATAAGTCAAGGTTTAGCCGACAATACCGTCATTGCAAAAGTGAACAATGTTTTGTGGGATTTAGATCGGCCACTAGAAGGTGATTGCACCTTACAATTACTGAAATTTGATGATCCAGAAGCTCAAGCTGTATTTTGGCACAGTTCAGCGCACATCTTAGGTGAAGCCATGGAACATGTTTACTGTGGTCACTTATGCTATGGGCCACCCATTGAAAATGGTTTTTACTATGACATGTATAATGAAGGGGAAGGTGTAAGTTTCAAAACACATTTTTTCTGTCAATTCCATGTTTAATGATTCAATGGAATTTAATTTATAGGTTTCTACCAGTGATTATCCAACAATAGAAAGCAAGATCAAGCAAATTGTAAAGGAGAAACAACCATTTGAACGTTTGGAAATGACAAAAGATGAATTACGTGAAATGTTCGCATACAATCAATTCAAATTGCGAATTATCAATGAAAAAGTCGATACTGATAAGACAACAGTGTATCGTTGTGGTCCTTTGATTGATTTGTGCCGTGGGCCACACGTTCGCCACACTGGCAAAGTAAAGGCAATTAAAGTAACAAAGGTAAAATTATTAATTTGCATAGAATGCACATTAATGCATAATTAATGAGTTTGAAATTCAGTTTAATTGATTTTATTTTTAATTAATGTGTCTGTTCTTCCTTTTCTAGAACTCATCAACTTACTGGGAGGGAAAATCCGATGCAGAAACTTTGCAACGTATTTACGGTATTTCATTTCCGGATCCAAAGCAATTGAAGGAATGGGAGAAATTCCAAGAAGAAGCTGCAAAACGTGATCATCGCAAAATTGGACGTGAACAAGAATTGTTCTTTTTCCATGAATTATCGCCTGGTTCATGTTTCTTTTTACCACGCGGCGCACATATTTACAATACATTGGTGAATTTCATTAAATCGGAGTATCGAAAACGTGGCTTCAATGAAGTGGTTTCACCAAATATTTACAATGCAAAATTGTGGCAAACATCTGGCCATTGGCAACATTATGCCGAAAATATGTTTTCATTTGAATCAGAAAAGGAAACATTTGCATTAAAACCAATGAACTGTCCTGGACATTGTCTAATTTTTGATAATCGTAATCGTTCATGGCGTGAATTGCCACTTCGATTAGCTGATTTTGGCGTACTTCATCGGAATGAATTGTCCGGTGCTCTTTCTGGTTTGACTAGAGTTCGTCGTTTCCAACAAGATGATGCCCATATTTTCTGTATGCAAGATCAAATCCGTACGGAAATCGATAGTTGCTTGGACTTCTTATCATTTGTCTATTCAAAATTTGGTTTCACATTCAGTTTGGTATTGTCAACTCGACCAGAGAAATATCTTGGTGATCTTGAGGTTTGGAATTCAGCCGAAAAAGCTCTTGAAGAATCACTGAATAAATTCGGACAACCATGGAATTTGAATCCAGGCGATGGTGCATTCTATGGTCCAAAAATTGATATTACCTTAAAAGATGCATTGCACCGTTCATTTCAATGTGCAACAATACAATTGGATTTCCAATTGCCGCTAAGATTCAATTTGAATTATATCACAGACAGTGGAGAAAAATGTCATCCAGTTATCATTCATCGTGCTATTTTGGGTTCCGTTGAACGATTTATTGCAATTATCACCGAAAACTTTGCTGGACGTTTCCCATTCTGGGTATGTAAATTTCACATTTACAACAAAACAATGATTTATATTAAATGTTAACATTTTACTGAATTTTTTTCATGATTAACTTTATTCATTTCGAAAATAGATTTCCCCAACTCAAATTATGGTGGTCCCAGTTGGTCCATCACTAAATGATTATGCCAAATCAGTGGCACAGCAATTGTATGAGATTGGTTATATGGCCGAAGCCGATACAGACGATGGTGATACAATGAATAAAAAAATTCGAAACGCTCAATTGGGTCATTACAATTTCATTTTGGTGGTTGGTGAAAAGGAAAAAACTAGCAATACCGTCAACGTTCGTACGCGTGATAATAAAGTTCATGGCGAATTTACAATTGCCGATTTAATTATCAAATTGCAACGATTCCGTGACGAATTCATCATCGGCGAAGAGAATTTCTAAAGAATTGAATTACAAATTCAAATACTTTGCATTTTCTTTTCTATCTCTCTATTTCCTTTAAAAAAAAAAAAAAAAAAAAAAAAAACATAATTAATTTATACAGCATTTAATATAGCTTCACAACATTTTATCAAATGTAAGCAATTTTTTGCAATTGCAGCAAATGTGAAAAACAGAAAATCAAAACCCAATGCATGATTTCGATTTTCAAATAAAAATCGATGACTAAGACAGTATCAAAGGGATTCATTGTTGTTGTTATTTATTCATTTGATTTTTTGTTGGTGAACAAAAAGTGATTAGCGGTATTTTCTTTGAAAATCAAACATCCGGCCGTTTATGTTTAAGTCGCATTTCCTGTGTATGTAAAGGAAGAAGAAAAAAAACCTTGCTCCAAAGAATGCAGAGCAAGCACATGCAACTGAACAAACAGCAACATTTTCATTTTGAAGACAATTTGTGGGTGCGTTCACACTACTCAATCGCAAGTAAGCGGAATAGAATTTTTTTTTTTTTTTTTTTTTTTTTGGTATAAAAATATACTTTTTTCGCTTATTTGAAGACATCAAATGTTTGTTTTAATTCCATGTTATTAAACTTTTAGCGACGATTTATCGATTTTTTATTGCTTGATTATTTGAAACAAACAAAATATCAATTTAGCATCAACTGCATTGGAACGCCGTCGAAGCATTGCAGGTGAGCGTATTACAACTACATTGGCATGAATTTGTTTGAATACGTGCTCATGTACACCAGATGTCTTTTTGTGTTAGCTTAGCCACATTGTATGTCTACTGCACACCAACACAAACATTTCAATAAATCTAACGATTGGGTCGCTACACAGCGTACAAAACAAAAATATTTCTTGAAGTGCCTCCACATCGCATATACACAAAAAACAATTTTCTTCGTTTTTTTTTTTTGTATTTTTCCCAAACAAAATTATTTTTTTTTCTTCTAGTTTTATATACAATTTTCTACGCGAAAATCCATGCGGATTTTCAGTGAATAGTTTTCACAAAAAAAAAAAAAAAAAAAAACATTTCTCATAATCGTTAAAGTAAAAAGTAAAAAACTAATTTATTTTTTTTGTTTTACGAGAAAAAAACTCGATTTGAGATACTGGTGGTGATTTTGTGGTGTTTAATTTTGAATCGGAAATAGTTGTAGAAGTTGGAGTGCTGGAAACGCGTATATCTATTTTACCAATAAGAATATATTTTTTGGGAGAATTATAACAAAATCAAAACTCAGAACTCAGTGTACGAAAGAGGACCATTTGAGATAAGGTAATGTTCATGTGAATTGAACGGGAATTGCATATTGGTGTTTATTCACCTTCGTAGATTTGGGTTTTTGGTTATTGGTGTTGGGTCTTTGGATTATATTATTCGAATGAATACATTTTTATTAACTTTCAAGCAATTTTTTTTCCCATGAATTCATGACATAATGTTTACTTTTAACAAGTTTACGTGTTTTGAATGTGCAGTTAGGGTTTTTTTTGGTGATGGGTTTCATAACAACATTCCGTTCTAATTTTTTTTTTTTTTTTTTTAATATTCAATGTAAACTTTTTTTTCGATTGAGACCATTTGGTGTGTAATCGTTTCGTGCCATTGTGTATACACGGGAAACATTTGGTACGGATGAAGAAAAAATAGAGAGAATGAAGAAGAAAAAAAAAAATGAAAGAAGAAAAATAAAAAGAAAATGGTGAACACAAGTAAATGAGTGTGATGTTATTGTGTGTGATATAATTACCAAGTATCAAACGGCAGCGGCATCGATAGCGGCGGCATAAATAAAAGTATATTTTCTCTGTATTATGGTGGTGTTGTGATTAATATTTGTGTGCGTGAATAAATATGTGTTCGTCTATGTGTATCGTCTTGTTTTATTTTGCGTGTTATTTGTATGTCTCATTCTGTTTCAATGTGTTTTGGTGTGGAGTCATGATTTTAGGCTTTATATACATCGGTATGAAGTGATGTTTGTGTCAGTTGCTCACTAAAATTGCAAATGGCGATGGCTACAGTTGTGCTTTCTGCTCGTCGCTGTAGTTGAATATTTTTTTTTTGTTCAATTTTAAGCAATCTAAAGATCTTTTTATGTAAAAAAAGGAATCATTAATTTGTTGGAATTAAACTAATTCTGTATTTTTTCAATAAGAAAAGTATTGTGAGCAAAACAAAAAAAAAAGAAAAAAAATGGGTACACGCAGTGAAGATGTGCTCCTACAAATGGGAGCCGTTCGATATAAAAAAGGTGATGGTACATTGTATGTTATGAACGAGCGCATTGCATGGATGGCTGAAAATCGTGACAAAGTCACCGTTTCACATCGTTTTCAAGATATTAAAATGCAAAAAATTTCACCAGAAAGTAAGCCAAAAGTTCAATTGCAGCTGGCCATGAATGATGGTAACAATAGTACATTTCATTTTGTTAATCCAAATGGAATGGCAGCACAAGTTGAAGATCGGGACAAAGTTAAGGATTTAATACAACGATTACTAGCTAATTTTCGTCCAAAAACTGATGAAAATTTTGAAAAGAAAAAACTGATATTACAACAAAATCCACCATTGTTACAAATGTATAAAGATTTAGTTGTCACCGAAGTGCTAACTAGCGAAGAATTTTGGTCAACGCATGCCAAAAAGTATACCGATCAACATAATTTAGAAAAACAAGAAATTGGTGTTTCAGCCGCTTTTCTTGCTGATATTAAACCAACAACGGATGGCGTTAATGCTCTTAAATATAATTTAACAGCTGATATTATTAAATGCATTTTCAAAACTTATCCAGCTGTTAAAAAGAAGTTCAACGAATATGTGCCAGCAAAAATGACCGAAACGGAATTCTGGACCAAATTTTTTCAATCACATTATTTTCATCGTGATCGAATTTTGAGCGGTAACAAGGACATTTTCACCGAATGTGGTAAAATCGATGATAAAGCATTACAAGAGGCGGTTAACAAAACGACCGGCGATATTTTATTGGATTTAAGAACATTCGAAGATAATTCACTTGAAGAGGGTTTTGGTGGAGCGCCTAGTGATAAAAATGGTGTTAATAGTGGTAATATTATTCATCAAAATATGGTAAAACGTTTTAATCAACATTCAATGATGGTATTAAATACATGCGTTAAGAATGATGAACAAAATACGAATGGTACGAGTCAATCAACAAGTGATAAAAATGGTCAAACAAGCAATGATGTAGTTGATGCATCAACAGACA
Organism: Resseliella maxima; assembly: GCA_029041755.1. Lineage (NCBI taxonomy): Eukaryota > Metazoa > Arthropoda > Insecta > Diptera > Cecidomyiidae > Resseliella > Resseliella maxima. The sequence goes on along the minus strand of JAQOWM010000169.1, from coordinate 14,772 downwards.
ATGAACCACAAAAGAAACGAGCTCGAATTATGGAAAAAATTCGTTATGATGATTTGATAACAGATGATTTATCGGAGACAGTCAATGGAAATAGTAGTAATCAAACAACTGCAGCATCTGAATTGAGTTTACAAAAAATTGAACGATATTTGCATGGCCCAGTACCCGATGTAGAATGCAGTGATGGCAATGAAAATCTCAATAATATGGAAGTAACACATGCACAAATTCTTAAATCCACCGAACTTTGGGGAACTCGAACACCGCAAAAATTGTTGATTAATCCAAAAGCAGCTGTAAATGCATTAGGCGAATTGACACCAGGTGGTGCATTAATGCGTGGTTTTCAAGAGCAAACATTATCACAATTGGTGCCGGCCAGTATTGAAAATGAGGTTCGAAACTTGTATTTAGCATTAAGTGAGCTCCTGCGTCACTTTTGGCGTTCATTTCCACCGACAACACCTGAATTGGAATCCAAAGTGGTTCGAATGCATGAAGCACTTCAACGATTTGCTGTCGTCAAATTGGCACCATTCGAAGAAAGTGTTATGCGTGAAGCTTCATCCATAGGACCGTCAATCACAAAACATTTAAATTTAATGCTTCGAACGGCATCACAAAAGTTTAATACGTGGCAGGATCGCAAGAATCGACTTAACAAATAAATTCAGAATAAAAATTTATTAGCGTTTAGGAGGCATCATATCACTTAATAACAAACAAAATTAAATTTAACACTGTTATTTAGATAGTCATCAAACAATGAAAATTCTTTGAAATGTATACATGAGTTCCAAGCAAAAATTAATAAAATAAAGTCGTTTAAGTTTTCTGATGAAAAAAAAAAAAACAAAACAAAACAAAACAATTGCGTTAGTATTTTTGATTGAGTTTGAATTTGATATAAACATAAAGAAGTATATTTATTCACGATTGATGACTAAGGGATACATTTTGTTGATGTTACAGGCAATTCTGAATTTTTGTTTTGATGCATCAACAGTAGCTGAAATAAAGAATCGGTCAAGATGACTGTAACTATAAATACAGCAAATAAGGATTCAATGCCAAATCAATTTGGCACAATGAATCCAGTTTACGGATCACCAAATTTAATACCAACGATTTGCCTGAGCTTATATCCAACAAATATCAATTATCCAACAAAGAAACCAATTGAATCAGCCAAAGTAACAACATCACAATTTAGAAAGCTAATTCCAATTATTTGCGGGCTACTCACATTTGCCACGGTTCTCAGTATTCTCATCATTTTCATGGATACATCAGGTAATTGCTTTTTTATTGATTTCATTCAAATTATATATTTTTAAGATTTTTTTTTTTTTTTTTTTCAATTTTCTCAGAAATTCGCCTGCAAAAATTCCGCTTGAACATGACACGTGATGAAGAATTGAACATTCAACGTGATAATCCCGAATTGGTTGCATATATTCGTTGGCAATTGTCACAGCGGAAAACTGCTCCATTGCCTGTGCCCAGTTACAGCAAACGCAATGCTCTTGTACGAGATATTGGCGTGGCCATCGCAAAGCATTTGGATTTCAAATCAAATGGTTATTTTGTACAATCGCTAACAAATTACAATGGTGAATTTTTAACTGGACCGTGGCTAGCTGAATATCTTAATTGGGGTGGTCTTATCGTTGAGCCTGATGCTCGTAAATACTTTTCATTGTGCAAAGAAACTCTGATGCAACCAAATGTCCAGGTCATTCAAGCTTGTATCTCACCAAACAATCATCCAAGAGAGGTAAATTTCATTGATTTTTCAATAAGATTAAATAATAAAAAAAAAGTACAATTAAATTCATAAAAATGAGAAATGAGAAATGAAAAATGAGAAAATCTAATATTGGAAAATGGTTCAATTCAAACAAAATATTTCATTTTTCAAATAGATTCTTTTGCGTGAAGAAGACAGCGATAGCAGCGAAGTGCAAATTAGCAGCTTGGTAAGCGGTAACCAATCATGGTTTTTCCCACGAGCCAAATGTTATCCCTTGTACTCACTGATGTTGGCCGTAAATCGAACAGAAATTGATGTTCTCAGCCTTGGGTGTCAGAGTCAGGAGATTGAGGTAAATTCTTGATCAATTCTTGTATATTTTTAAATAAAAAAATTTTTATTGGTAAAACAAACAAATATTTTTCCAATTTTTTTTTCTTTTGCAGATTCTACGAACAATTCCATTTGACAAAGTGAAAATTCGAGTTATAACAATTCATTTGAATGGTTATTACGAAGGTGATTATCCAGTGTATGACAGTGAATTTGCAACAAACCTCATTGGGCTGACAACAAATTTCCTGCTGTCCAAATCATATCATCTGATGAAAATTATTGATCAAAATTACATTTATACTTTAGACGATGGAACGAATGATATTAGTAAAAAAACCGTGACGGCTACCGCCAAATATGTAAATGCAAATGTATATGAAAATGCTTAAATTAGAATTAATCAATTTATTGATATTAACATAAAGAAAAAAAAAACTATCATCAACAACAAGAAGAGCACAAAGAAACCCGCTAAGAATGCATTTCACATACCATTTAGTCAGTTTTATGTTGGTTCAGCACGCTCCCGAATCAAATTTTTAGCAGTGATGCGAATGAAATTTATTAGAAAAATAGACAAATACAATGCAGAAAAGCAAACTGATTTTCATATGATCTCGAATTGTTAATAATCAGCCCGAACAATATGCAAATTTACATTTACATTTACATTCACATTCACATTCACACATACATAATTATTGAAATTTTAAGCGTACCCAGCCACAACGCAACAAAACGTTCCATCGACAGATTTAATGCACGCACATTCGAACTATTTATTTCCATCGAAATTCCTTTATATTTCTTTTTCGTTATTTCAACGGCAATTCAACATTATCATTATTTACCATTTCAAATAATTACCATTACAATTTCGAATGTTTCATTTGAAAAAGTGGCTTTTTACTCAAATTTTGTAAATCATGTAATTGACGGCGATTATGCGAGTTTTGACCAATATCGAATATCACAAATAATTCGAAATATTTTGCTTTTTTTTCATTTTCATTCTCATTTGTAATTTATGTTTAAAAAAAAAAAACGAAACAAATATTTTTTTTTATCGCGAATAAATTGTTGTAATTATTAATGCTTTTTCGTCTTGACCATATTGGATACATAAGCAAAAATTTTCAAAACTCTCGACCCGTCCTGTTTTTTTCTTTGTTTAATTCGTACACGTGTACACATCAGAGTAAAAAGCCTCTTGGATTATTTCATCTAAGATTTTCCCATTTTATTTATATATACATCTATATATATATTGCAAGTATATTAGTATGAAGGTTGTCACTAATTTCAAATTGTTTAGTAATATCAATCTTTGCATCTACCAATTACGGTTTTATGTCGAAATTTTTTTTTTTTTTTTTTTTTTGTTTTTGATTGATTTGAGAGAAGAAGAAGAAGAAGAAGAAGAAAATTTAATGTATTTTCTTTTCGTCAAATATTTAATTATTCATTTCTATTTTTCAATTCTATACTATTTACTTATAATGCATTTATTTTTCCTATCGAATTAAGAAAAAAAATATACGCAAAAACAAACAATTATTTATTCATTTTTTTTTTTTTATGTTTTCACTTGATAATTTAATTAGACTGCCGAACAAACTAAATGTATAATGATTGATCTGATAATCATGAGAAAGAGAAAAACAGACAGATTTTTTATTTGTAATATTTATCAATAGTTAATTGTTCATGTCAAAAGAAAAAAAAAATACTTCAGCATTCAGTATAAGAAATGCCCAAAGTCAAATTACCGATGATGATGACTGATGAAAATATTATCAACAATCGATCGTGTAATTTATTTCATTGGGTAAATCAAACACACAAAACATTTAACTATAAGTGAAAACACGAGAGAACAAAAAACGAGAGCTTATTCACCTCAAATACCAATAAAACAATTTTAAGAATCGAACCTTAGAGCAATAAGCACTTAAGAATTAATTCTAAACAATTTACGAATATAAAAAGACACAATTTCATTCGATTTTTTTTTGCACGATTTTTTCCTTTATTTTCATTTAGTAAGTATAAAAATGATGAGAATAAAATATTTGAAAAAAAAAAAACATAAAAATTTATGGTATTTTGTGTAATTTGATAAGTAATTTATTCATGGGAGATTCATGTGGTAAAAATATATTTATTTAGTAGTTGATGAAAATAATAATCATAACAAGAAGGAGATGTTGTGTTGGTAAAATATATTGAAATGCAATTATTTTCTTGATCTAATTCTATTTTGTGATATAAAATTCAGATATCAGGTTGATTTTTTTCATTTTTTTTTCAACAAATCAAAATTTATCGTATTCACTTCTCATTGTTTGTTAATTGAAAAATTAGAAAAATAAAACATTGTTGGATTTGTTTCCATTTGACCGAAGTCGCATTAGTAAAGAAATGCATTGCCTATCTCTACGAGTACGGTGTGAATTTCAATGAATATCAAACAAAATTGGTAAAGTTCATTTAGTGGATTTTTATGCCGTGGGCAAGTACATCAACGATTGATTAATGTCAGCATAAGTCGTGCAACGTTACGTTGCAAATGATCTCTATCATATATATACACTGAATTGTATATACACCATTGGGGAATGCAACCTCAAATCGTGTTTTTTTGCCGTTTCCGTTGGTATAATCAGTGCACATTGATAAATCATATAGGTGACATCAATGTCTTGTGATCAAAGCTTTTCACATGTAAAAACATACAACAAATGCCACACTTACTTGACCATTTATTGGTTGACCGTTTATTTTGTGGAATACGGAATTTCAACTCTTGTCAATTGGAATGAATGTTCAATGGATTTGTAAAGTGATTTATTGAATTTCCTATTTTCCATTTTCCGTTTTTCAATATAAAATTAAAACCCCATTTTCTTCTTACACTTTGCATAGTGATACTAATAATACAAGTATATTTGTTTCTTTTTCTACAGTTTTTTTCCTGTATTTATGTTTCGCTCTCTTTCATTTCTTGAAATGATGGAATTATGGAAAATTTGATAATGGATACCATCAAAAATTCGAACTAGGAAAATATTAAATATATATTCAAATATCAATCTATGGTATTGCAAGGTATTCGTTTTTGATTATCGATCTCAAGCTGTTCGAATCGGTTTTTTTAGAACGGAAAGTCGCACTATTTTCTTTTTGAGAACAATTTTTCGCAAATAGACTCTAGTTGATATTTCGTATTGGGTTGACAAAGTATCAATGTGTCCAAATATCAGCCAATGAAGAACGAGAATATAAGTAACAACGAAACGAAGCGTTGCGTTCTATTCATAATGAAACTTTAAAATAACTTCCATATTTGATTTTTCCTCGTCCATTTTATTTACTTCATGGGACGTCACATTCAGAATTGCATGGCCCAGAAACAAAAACCAATTGTTCACGAAATAATAATCACAGCCTTAGAGGAGAGGTGTAACAATGAGGAGAGGTGCAACAATGTAATTTTTCTCTAGCTTTGTTAGTCCCTTCTATTTCATATTAAATATATGACTTGGCCGCTGAAGTGTTGGAATTGGCTGGTAACGCTGCTCGTGACAACAAGAAGACTCGTATCATTCCTCGTCATTTACAATTGGCCATCCGTAATGACGAAGAATTGAATAAACTCTTGTCAGGAGTAACAATCGCACAAGGTGGTGTTTTGCCAAACATCCAAGCCGTCTTGTTGCCAAAGAAGACAGAAACAAAGAAAGCATAAATCCTTTCAAAATTTCCATCGAATTATACAAAAATCGGCCCTTTTCAGGGCCACCAAATCATTTTTCATAAAGAATTTAAAAATAAAAAAATCAACAATCCATCGCATTTTACTTATAGATAATAAATAAATGAGAATTTGTTGAATAAACACAATCCCAGTCCTTTGCACTTCCTCAAATTCAATTTAAAGAGAAATGAAGTGAATAAGTTAATGAAAAATGGCTGTAAACCATATTAGGATAATTAGGAAGCATAACTAATGTGTGAAAAAGTCTAACTACTCTTCAAATAAATAGATCACTACATTTGTTAAAATGAAGATCATCAAAATATTAATAAAGATCGAATGTAAAAAATGTTTATATGTTATTTATTAAAAGCTAAGTGATTTTGATATATGTATTAAAGAAATTCAAATTACTATGAAAATAATCCGCATTAATATTGAATATTTTTCTTAATTTGAAGTATGGAATTTGGAACTAAATTTGGTTTTCTGATAATAATCTGTCTACTCGATATTACCGACTGTAACATATACCAAGCATACCGTTTCGAATGGATAAATACAAAATCAGTCGAAAACATGACAAAACCATACTAAATTTTCACAAATGCAGCCTAAATACATACAAAATTGTACCAAAAATTTGGTATTCGAATTATGTTCAAACAAATCTAAACGAAGAATTTCACCTAAAGTTGACTAACTTCAATTTAATATGACTGAAATTATTTCGATCGCAAATAAATTATAAAAAATGCAAGATAAATATAAGAATCAATTGAAATGTGATTTAACTCCGACTATTTCATTTTTAAGCTATTTAAAGGAAAAATAATTGAGGAAAGTGAATACCATTTACCTTCTACAATTATGTCATGACTCATGACACGTCAAAATGCGTCTAATGTTAAGGAAACCAATACAATGATGATTAATATGCATAAACTATCTTATATTTTGTCTGAGAAAGAAAAAGTTTTTCTTTTTATTTTAAACCAAATAAGGAACACGTGAATGTTTTATTTTTCATTCACATTGATATGTTTCTGTATTTTAAACATTAATATGTCCAGGAAAAATGTAGATCAGACATTCAATGAGAATGGAAAGTATTCAATGACATATGAATTAAATTCAATGCGATGGAATTTCTATCACAAATCATTCACAATTAGCCATAAGATTTTTTAATTTTTCATTCCACTTCAGAATATTTTAAAACATTTTCAATAAAAAAATTGAATAATTAGAAAAAATTCTCTACTTGCAAACATAATGAAATCGGATGCATAACTTGTGTGAATGTAAAGGTTTTTCAGTGAGAATACGACTGAAACTTCAGTGAAAATTATTAAGAAATACATCAAAATGAATACAATTTTTCTATGATCATGATTAATAATGGTAAAATATTTTATGCAAATTCTTAAATACCCGATTCAACGCGAAATTAATAAAATAATTGTAATTTAAAAAAATATTTGATACGAAACGAAGAGAAATTTTGTCTTTAAATCGTCATTGTGTTTCACACAATACATTTATTTACTCATTTTTTAATTTTTTTAATAAATTCAATCCTTCTTCGTTGAACTGTAATGCATCCAAAGAATTCAATGAATAATTTTTTAATAAAATTAACAAAAAACTAAGTCCGATCTCATCATATTTACACTACTCAAAATTGACAGAAAAGCGTTTTTCGATCGATGCGTTCCGAAAGGAATGGTCTGAGTTAATGTACGGAGCGATGCAATGTGAGCGGCTTATACGTTTGTTTACTGTGTATAACAAAGCGAATACCCAAGCAAATCAAAACCAAAATGGCCGACTCAGCACCAGCACCAGCAGCAGCAGCTCCAGTTGCAGCATCACCAGCTGCTAAAAAACCAAAAGCACCAAAAGCAAAAAAACCATCAGCGAAACCATCTCACGCACCAACCGCTACATTGGTCAACGATGCAATCAAAGCATTGAAAGAACGGACCGGTTCATCGGTTCAGGCAATCAAAAAATACATCGCCGCCAACAACAAGGTCGATGTCGAGAAATTGGCTCCATTCATCAAGAAGTACTTGAAGAGCGCCGTCGAAAAGGGACAATTGGTTCAAACCAAAGGCAAAGGTGCTTCTGGTTCATTCAAATTGTCAGCGGCAGCTCTTAAGCCAAAGGTCGAGAAGAAGAAGCCAGTCAAGAAGGCTGTCAAACCAAAGAAACCGAAAGCAGCAAAAAAACCAGCAGCAAAGAAAGAAGGAGCAAAGAAGAAGCCAGCTGCAAAGAAGGCCGCTTCAGCCACTGCTAAAGTAGCAAAGAAAGCCGGTACACCAAAGGTAAAATCGGTAAAACCAAAGGCCAAAGCACCATCGAAGCAAAAGGCAACCAAACCATCCAAATCGGCCGCTCCAAAGAAGCCAAAGACACCAAAACCGAAAACAGCAAAGAAACCAGCTGCAGCTAAAAAACCAAAGGTTGCCAAAGCACCGAAAGCCTAAATGATCAATCATCGAACTTACTCGATAATTGAGCAAAAAAAAACAGCCCTTTTCAGGGCTACCAAATAATTCGTTTGTAAAGAATTTACAAAAAATCAAATACTTTTCAAAAATATATTATTTTTATCGATTGATAAGGAATCAAATCATTCCATTGAGATTCCATCAGCAACATGATTTATAATAAAAATTTTATATTCACCCCATAGTCATATGAATATGATCAAAACGTAGAAAAACAGAATTCAGAATGCAATTGAATTTATTAACAAATAACTATTTTTCAAAGAAATCGAGCAAACCAAAGCACTTTTTATAAATAATAATTCATGATATTGTTCCTAAAATACCAACATTCTATTGATACCACATATTCTATTTATAAAGAACACACAAAAACTCATAATTATTTTGCCCAAGATTTCAAAGATATTTCATATTTTTTGTTCGAAAAATGGGATGGAATTCAGCAGCAATAAATTTGATATTTAAAGAGAATAAATCAATTTTCAGGTTCGCAGATTTTAAACAAAAGAGGGACAAATTAAAATAAAATTAAAAGCTGCGTAAAAATGTTGAATTTAAAAATAAAAAATTATCCATTAAGAGTAAAAAGAAAAGTAAAATAAATTTTATACATTTATATTAGTTGCAAAAAAAAACAAGATGAAGGCAATATTTGCTATATTCTTGGAATTTAGAAACGAAATAAAATTTATTAAGAAAAAAATACATATTCACGCTGAATGTAAAAGGCGAATTTTAAACAATATTTTTCCTGAGTATTTTATGAAAAGAAGAGATGAATTTTTATTTATTTAGAGAATGATGTGGATAAAATGGGATTGATTTGATAAATTCTTCATAAAAAACATTTTGGTGGCCCTGAAAAGGGCCGATTTGTGTAATTTTTGTTGATATCGGGAATGAATTTAACCTCCGAAACCGTACAATGTGCGGCCTTGGCGTTTCAATGCATAGACTACGTCCATGGCGGTGACTGTCTTCCGTTTAGCGTGTTCGGTGTATGTAACAGCATCTCGGATGACGTTTTCCAAGAAAACTTTCAAAACGCCTCGAGTTTCTTCGTAGATCAAGCCGGAGATACGCTTGACACCACCACGACGAGCCAAACGACGAATGGCTGGTTTTGTGATGCCTTGGATGTTATCACGCAACACTTTACGATGACGTTTTGCGCCACCTTTTCCCAATCCTTTTCCTCCTTTGCCTCGGCCAGTCATTTTTATTCGATTTTTAGTATGTTCTTCACTCGATGAAAGTCAAAACTAAACTGATGCTTACCATAGGAACGTCACGCTATTTAAACATTCATTACGTCATCCCCTCCACCGAACCAAACACCAAATGCGCGCCAAAATATTTCCCCTCAGTGTAACGAAAATACGGTATTTCATATTCATTCTCTATAAATGTGTTTTATTTCCAAATACTTTCAATTAATTTCGATTTAGATTATTAAAAATTGAAAAAATATAAAAATTAAATTAAATATTCTGCATGAAAATCGCAATTAAAACAATATCAAATACGCAACGATCAAAGCATCACTTCCCCTTAATCTTATTGGAACAAATAGTATAAATAGAGAACACACACTCGGTGCGATTATTCATTCTACGTTTGACTCTCGTTGTGAAAGTATCGTAAATTAAAAGAAGAAACAATGGCACGTACCAAGCAAACCGCTCGTAAATCGACTGGTGGAAAGGCACCACGTAAGCAATTGGCAACCAAAGCCGCTCGTAAAAGCGCACCAGCCACCGGAGGTGTAAAGAAACCACATCGTTATCGTCCGGGAACAGTCGCCCTCCGTGAAATTCGTCGTTACCAGAAGTCGACTGAATTATTGATCCGCAAATTGCCATTCCAACGGTTGGTTCGTGAAATCGCTCAAGATTTCAAAACCGATTTGCGTTTCCAAAGTTCAGCTGTTCTCGCTTTGCAAGAAGCCAGCGAAGCCTACTTGGTCGGTCTTTTTGAAGACACCAATTTGTGCGCCATCCATGCCAAACGTGTTACAATCATGCCAAAAGACATCCAATTGGCTCGTCGTATCCGTGGCGAACGTGCTTAAGTCAACAAGCAATCAAATTTCAACAAAAACGGCCCTTTTCAGGGCCACAAAAAATTTTTTATAAAGAATTTTTCAAATCGTTTTCAAATGGTAAATTTATCATATCAAAATGAATTTTAGAAATTTACTAGTTTCATACAACTTTTACGATTCATCTCCGAAAATTAAGGATGTTGTTGTATATAAAAATCCTAAAAATGCATTATTAAATGAATTTTTCAGAAATGAAGAAGTGTCATAGTTTTTCAAATAATTCGAAAATATTTTCTCCTTCAATCAACTATTGCAAATAGTTTTACCGTTATGTTTTTATTTAATGGACTTTGTGCTGATCATCCATTCTTTTGAATCTGAATAAATAAAATCTTCCAAATTTTTGAAAAAAAAATTAAGTAATTGAGAAATTGAAGTTTTTTTATATTTTTTCTGATATTTTCTGCCATCTTATCATAAATGTTTTTTTTCTAGCATTGGATATAGATAATCAAAATATTCAACGCATTAAATGAACCGCGAAACTGTTTAACAAGCTGAAAAGGAAACTCTTCCAATCACTGGTGCTCTTACTTTGAAAACACCACCAAAAGATCATTGGAATTGGTCCAATCAATAGTGCAAATTGAAATTGATGACTTTCTTCTTCTTTTTGATTAATCATTTACATTGATAAATTCATAGGTAAATCTGTAAAGCTGTCACTGTTTATTTGCTAAATGAATTTTGAGAAATAGTTACATTTTTTTTATTTCGAGTAAAACATGAATTTTTTAGATTCTTTATAATGAATAAATTTGGTGGCCCTGAAAAGGGCCGATTTTTGTACTGAATCGATGAATATGCAGCTTATTTTGAGCTAGTGTATTTGGTCACGGCTTTTGTGCCTTCACTGACGGCATGCTTGGCCAATTCTCCTGGCAACAAGAGACGGACAGCGGTTTGGATTTCGCGACTGGTGATCGTTGATCGCTTGTTGTAGTGCGAAAGACGTGATGATTCAGAAGCGATACGCTCGAAAATGTCATTGACAAAACTGTTCATGATTGACATGGCTTTGCTGGAAATACCAGTGTCTGGATGAACTTGTTTCAACACTTTAAAGATGTAAATAGCGTATGATTCCTTCCGCTTGCGCTTTCTCTTCTTGTCTCCTTTCGTGATATTCTTTTGAGCCTTTCCGGCTTTCTTTGCTGCCTTTCCGCTGATTTTGGGTGCCATTGCTAATGTTAATCGATTGAATGATAAACAAAAACTGATGCTCGTACGGAGAGTGCGACTGCTTTTATAGCGTTCCGGTGAATGAAATGACGCAAGCATTCGAAATTCTAGGCTCCGCCCATTTCATCGAGTCAGCTATACTGCGGAAAGTATAAAAGCAGTGCAAAGCGTTGTGCGAGCATCATTCTGTGTTTTTCATTTGTTCGAGTAACAAGTCAAATAAGAAAATAAAAAAAATGTCTGGACGCGGTAAAGGAGGCAAAGTTAAGGGAAAGGCAAAGTCACGTTCAAACCGTGCCGGTCTTCAATTCCCAGTTGGTCGTATTCATCGTTTGTTGCGTAAAGGCAACTACGCTGAACGTGTCGGAGCTGGTGCACCAGTGTACTTGGCTGCTGTCATGGAATACTTGGCCGCTGAAGTGTTGGAATTGGCTGGTAACGCTGCTCGTGACAACAAGAAGACTCGTATCATTCCTCGTCATTTGCAATTGGCCATCCGTAATGACGAAGAATTGAACAAACTCTTGTCAGGAGTAACAATCGCACAAGGTGGTGTTTTGCCAAACATCCAAGCCGTCTTGTTACCAAAGAAGACAGAAACAAAGAAAGCTTAATTTCTTTCAAAATTTCCATCGAATTATACAAAAATCGGCCCTTTTCAGGGCCACCAAATCATTTTTCATAAAGAATTTAAAAATAAAAAAATCAACAATCCATCGCTTTTTACTTATAGATAATAAATGAATGAGAATTTGTTAAATAAACACAATCCCAGTCTTTTGCATTTCCTCAAATTCAATTTAAAGAGAATCGAATGAATGAGTTTATAAAAATCATATGTAAACTAATGTGTCTCTTTTTACATTAAATATTCTATTTAACGAAATCTGATTCACAATGTTCTAAAAAAAGAAAGCTTAATTTTTTTCAAAATTTCCGTTGAATAATACAAAAATCGGCCCTTTTCACGGCCATTAATACATTTTTCATGAAGAATTTGAAAAATCCAATATATATGCAACCTCAGAGATAAAACGCGAGCAAATATTTTTTATAATGAATTTATCAAATATTGTTTGGAATTACGTGTTATTCTTTTGATTCGAAAGATTTAATTATTGATGTAATTTTCGCACGAATTACACATGTAAATTCTAGTTGCTTATTTATAATGTTCAATTTCAAACAGATCACAGAAAAATCATTGTGGTAAAACAATAATAAAATGAACGAAATAAATTGATAAATTGACTTCAATGTCGAAATTCATATAACTATTTCTCTTGAATTAATTACAATATATGAAACACATTAACAAGTTTCTTCATTGCGGAATGAATTACCGAAATATTTTGAGCTTTAATATTTATTTACACAATTTAACTCAAAATTTTTCCCATCTTTATCAACAAAGAATTGTTAAATTTAGAACAATGTGAATCAGATTTGTTTTTTTTTTTTTTTTTTCAATAAAATATTTTTAATACAAAAAGAAACATTAGTTTTCAGTCATTTTTAAACCAGCAGAATGTGATCATCTCATTTTTGTTTACATATGGTTTTTCATAAACTCGTTCATTCGATTCTCTTTAAATTGAATTTGAGAAAATGCAAACGACTTGAATTTGGTTCATTTAAACAATTTTTCATTTATTTATTTTTTATAAGTAAATAGCGATGAATTGAATTTGTTTTGAATTTTAAAATTCTTTATAAAAAATGATTTGGTGGCCCTGAAAAGGGCCGAATTTTGTAATTTTTGTTGAGATCGGGAAGGAATTTAAATCAAAATTTAACTTTGGAATCGAAAGAAAAAATTTAATTTTTTTCGACTGTAAATTGTTCAACACTTAAACTCTAAACAAAATGTGCACAACAAGTTTATTTTATTGTAGAAAAAATAGCAATTTATTCATTTCATTTCGAATTTGACAAAAGCAATTTACATATTTCATTTATGAATGATGAATTTATTGATATATTATATATATGTATTCATCCAGTGGTCTTGGTATCCATTTCACAGTTATCACTAATAAAAAAACAAAAAAAAAAAAACAAAAAAAATAAATAAAAACACATTTTAAAATTAATTAAGTTCACTGCTTATTTTTCATTTCACGGTATGAGGGCATGACAAAAAAAACTAAATTCATTGATTCTTTCCCACTCTACTTACTTTCGATTTTTTTCCTTGTTTAAAGGCGTTGTCCATTTTGGCGGCTTCCCATGCATTTCGCTCATCTCTCCTATCTTGTTCCAGCTGACGAGCTCTATCTTCAGCAGCTCTCCTTTGGTTTTCCTCTCGTTCTATTTCTCTTTGATTTTGTTCTTCTCGGAAAGCTTCTGCCCGTTGTTTGTTCTGTTCAGAGCTCGCTGCTCTTTGGGCTTCTAATTTTTCGTAAGAAAATTTGTCGTCCATGTTTAGCGTTTGATTGTTCGGAATGGAATGAATAAATAATTCTTAAATGCAAATCTATATATAGTATGCGTATATGCAAAAGTTTTGTTTAATCATCAAATTTAAGCGAATTGTAATCAGATATTTTAGTACATACTTGTGTCCACAATAGCAAGTGCAATTCAATTTCGAGAACAACATAAAATTAAAGTAATTACCGCTGTACGAAATATGTACAATTCAATATTAAAATCTCTTTCTCTTCTAATTTTAAATGCGCAAAAGATATCGCTCTAATCTTTCGAATTCACTAAGTGTATTTGACAAAACAAAGAAAACAAAGAACCATAAATGTTAAACCAAGTTGCACTGAGTACATTCAATATGATGAAAGTTAAAAAACGCGCAAACAAAATGTTCAACATTCAGTTTAATAATTACCGTTAATTTTGCAGTTTAGCTAAATGGCGTGAGGTGTTTGATTTTGAAATATAATATTTTTTTTCCTTCTTTGGTTTCACTTGTGTTGCAATTGTAATGTATCTTCAATGTATTGGTACCTTGAGCAAAGCAAACATTTTTATTCACATAGATTTCGAACGCAACTAAAATATCCAGCATTGCAAATATGTATATGAAAAAATATATTTTCAGGGCCACCAAAACATTTTTTATTAGGGATTTTCTAAATAAAATACATTTTTTCAATTCATTTTTGAA